>QQSS02183061.1:0-14047 GCA_003687565.2 Craspedacusta sowerbii
CACACACACACACACACACACACACACACACACACACACACACACACACAAACACACACACACACACACACACACACTCAACGCAGTACATGCGCGCTGGCATCATCTTAGTCTGTCTACATACGCTAAGCCGAGCGGAAACCACAGCAAGATGGAAGTACATAAAGGAAGAAATATAGAGATTCAAATCATAGCGTTAAATATTTCATCAGACAATCTTATCATTAGCACTGCGCCACTTACACAACAAGGACTTGCGCAGGGTTCGATAACCCTAGAGTATATACTCTTAGACCTCAGGTTGGCACATAGCTACAGTCCAACATCTAACATGCGGAGGCTGATAAATAAAGAGCTACTGCGAATCGCTTGATGCCATCGGTGTAACGGGTGGCGTGGACAACGCGCACTGGTAGCGACGGGCTATTCTGCGAGCAGGTTCGATCAGCACGACCACAACACGGCAACTACTCGACCACTACCCACTCGACCACCATCCACGCGACCACCATCCCCACTCGTCACGGCCTACAACGGCGGAGGATGAGGCGCAGCCCCAGCTCCAGATGAGAAGGGAGACAGCGGATGCGACGAGTGACGGGTTAACGCCGATCCAGTTGTCAGCGGGTGGTGTCCACCCGGCGCAAGTGGTGGAGTAGGGGAGTATTTGGTGTATGGAGGCGCAACCACGGGGCGCAGTTGTTGTGGGGGCGCCTGGGCGGAGTTGGCCGCCTGGGCATGCACGCCATGCGAGCTTGGCTGATGCGAAGGCGAGCCGTACGCGGCACCTGATGCCGGCGGGCTGGTTAGAGCGGTCTGCTGCGAGGGCAACGGACTCGGGACGGCTTGATGCGCAATCTGGGCCGGAGGAGGAGGTCCCGTTGGAATGACACCTCCCGTAGCCAGGCGAGTGAGCACGACACGCTCGGACATGCCCAAGCGGTGCGTGACGGGCGGCATTTTGGCCAGTCCGGCCGGCAGACGGACGACGTCGTTCTTCATGTCGGACAACAGGGCTTCCAGCTGGTTGAGAACTTTATGCAGGACAGCATTGGCTGGCTTGTTGCCGGCCAGGGACTCCTTCGACAAATGCTGATGGCTCTCCGCTAAGCACTCCAGTTCGGCGAACCTGAACAACATCGAGATAATACATCGCCATGGTCTGACGAAGAATGAAACTGTTAGCACAAAACAAATCATAGTTAATGAGGGCACGGCCAATCACCAGGTGAGGCCCTAACAAGGCACGTCAGTGACGCCTTGCTAAATCATAGAAAACTTCAAGGCAAAGTCGTCATGAACCACACGACGAGTGTCACCCGGAGTCATGGCTAACCTAGACTGCAAAGCCACGTGAAGTCACGGTCAGATCACCTAGACTGCAGGCTACGCGAAGTCATGGTCAACTCACCTAGACTTCAGGGTCACGTGAAGTCATGGTCAACCCACCTAGACTGCAGGCTACGCGAAGTCACGCTCAACACACCTACACTGCAGGGCCACGTGAAGTCATCGTCAACCCACCTAGACTGCAGGCCACGTGAAGTTATGGTCAACTCACCTAGACGGCAGGGCCCTAAGAAGTCATTGAAAACTCACCTTGACTGCAGGGCCATAGCTGGATGATTATTATCCTGTTGCACACCCATCAAAGTTGCTCGCTTTAATTGCTCCTCGACGATCAACGCTTGCTCCAGAAGCTGTAGACAAACAACTAGAGTCACAGCTACAGTCGTTAGTCGACAATCCAAAAGCATCAAGACTCCAAAAAAAAGACGATATGACTCCGAATATAGTACGCCACGGCGGGACACAGAACACGTCACGTCTCTAACAAAATAGGCAGGCGCCTACGAATACTTCAGGGGCATGCCTCCGAACACCAGACTGCCTTACACCATACCATAATGTATGAAATGTGTACGATAGCGGATTTAACGGATTTGAATGTACGATAGGGATAGCAGCTGCGCCAGTTAAAAAGTGCTGATGGTGCACGTGAGACGCCCCGATCGGGAAGCATCGACAGGACAACGACATTAAAGACACACTTGACATGCCCTGCTTGAAGCCAAAACGGAAAGTCTAACACGATGATTTCAAGGCGTCATCAAAAGATGTCACAGCACAAAGAGATTTAATGAAGATGTAATGTAAGTAATGTAAGTAATGGCTAGGTTTTCGAATCGAATATAGATAGATACCTTGAACCTTCGAGCAATAAACTTGTTCTTGTAATCCAAAGACACTGAAAGATATAAACGAATAATGTAAGACTAAGCATCAAGTTAGACAACAGTCTCAGAGTCTAGATAGCTAGTCTGCAAATCAGGTGACAGATAAGGAAATGGACATCAGAACGAGAGAAAGAGACAGTCAGAGAGGCAGACAACATACAGAGAGAAATCCAACAGAGAGATTTAGACAACAAACAGGGCGAGATAAAGAGAGAGGGTAGAGAGAGAGAGGGAGAAAATGAGAGCAGAGACAGAGAGATGAGAGAGGGTGAGAGAGAGAAAGAGAGGCGAACAGAGAGATGCAGAGAGAGAGAGAGAGCGAGAGAGAGTGATAGCAGAGACAGAGAGACGAGAGAGGGGGAGAGAGGAGGCGGGGCAAAAGAGAGAGAGAGAGAGAAGAGAGTAGACGAAGAAACGTCACACAAAAATGTCAGTGCTGGGCGAAATAGGAGCAAAAACAACGAACAGCAGTAACGCACAAGCACACCCAGACAAACACAAACTGAAGCAAACACAAACGCAGACATTCACCTGCAATCCTTGACAGGCGGACAGCCATTACACAGAAGAGCTAGCTGGTAATGACAAGCACACACAAACGCACATATAAATACACACACAAACACACGCACACAAGCACACACACAAAAACACAAACACACAAAAACAGACAAACAGAGAAACACAGGGATCGCGAACGACCAGGGGTGCGAGAGAAGAGCGGTGGTAGCTTGCGGCTGTGCATATGCAAGCGTCGGCCCTTGATCAATCCCGCTGTGGGCATCACCGAGAGACAATCCGAAACAGTCAACAGGTTTGAAGCCACAAGGTAGAAACAGCCGAACAAGCCATCATGGTGCCACACTGTTAATCGTGGCAAACACTTCGCAAAGATACCACATGGTGCATCGTGGTGAATACGCAGTCGCTCTCCCACCGGGCACATCCCGGAAGAACTCTCAAGCTACCACAGGGGGCACAGAGGACAACACCTATCTCGGAAGCAAAGGTATGTCGTTACTTCAACTCAGCTAGTCGTGCGCCACAGGGTAAAAATCCTGATCAGTTATGCTGCACTTAAATTACACGTTTCAGACGGCATTCCCGTAACCATCTAATTACCCAACCAGAGAACATAGCTTGACACACATATAAACAATAGTATATATATCAGTGAGTGTTAATAGTAACGAGAGCATACTTACTCCTCGCGAAAGGTCTGTTCACGGTGTCGAACCGAGGATCGTTCTGCACGTCCTGCCAGCGGCCGTAACCATGACTACACAAAATGACGTCAAGGATCATGATGGCCACCTAACACGCGCCTCCGTCGAGCGGGTTTGCATAAGTGAGCGCGCGCAAAGGATCAACGCATTAGACGGCTTGCTACGTCATAGAGCTTGCATATCGCTTTTTAGAACTTAATTGACTTCCCAACTTATGGATTGTCACCACATGTCCCTGTCTCTACACTTGCTTGTCAACTCGTATACGCACTATGACGTCAAAGGCCAGCTATCATATAAATATATCGTGATATGACTAGTGATAAGTTTCCGTGGGGCACAATCATCAAAGTCCAGTGTCCATGACTTACACCCTGTCCTGCATTCACAACAGGTTCGAGACGATCCCGCAAACGAACTAATAAGCAATCCTACTCTTCCCTCCGGCTCTAAGAAACTCCAGGCTTGAAAAACTTAAATTAACACTAAACTTCAGTAAACCCGGGGCTCAATAACTCCAGGACCGAGCCTAAATAAACTGAAACTATTCTAAATTTAACTAAACTCAGGCTATGCCCGAATAAACACAGGCTCTCATAAACTTAATTAACTCCATACTTGAGTAAACGCTTAATGAACTAGTTCTAATAATTAATATGTGCGTCAAGGTCAAGTATCATCTATTGGATAAAACCTAACCTCAACGCAAAAACTAATTACCTAGCGCTTACTGTTTCTACTAATAATTAACAATTATTAATGAATTATTACTAACAATAACTACTAATCAAGAACTCTTATAATTAATAAATACATACTTTAAGAAATACTACTTAAGTACATCAATAAATTGAAGTCTTGCAAAACTATACTCCCTTAATTAGCAAAGCAAAACAAACAAAGCAAAGCAAAGCAAAAAAGCGAAACTATACTTGACAAAAAAAAAAAAATAAAAATATAAAATAAAAAAATAACAAAAATAAAAATACACTTGCAAAAACAATACTACTTTAGTACATAAATAAACTGAAGTCTTGCAAAACTAGAGATAACGTTCTCTTCTGCAAACCCAGGGCTCACAAAGTATAAGCATATATATGCCCAGGCTTTACAAAACTCTATGTAACTTCATACGTCAGTATACACAGAGCTCAATACGCTTACCCGTACCGCAAAACCTAGACTCTACTTAACTTCACACTTGAGTAAACACGAAGATCGATACACTTAAGCAAACTCTAGAATCAGTAAAGCCAGGTTGTAACGGCTTGAAATCCCGAGAGAGGGGGAACAAACAGGCGCCCTGATGGTCACTATTTTAAGCGGTCAGTAATGTAGACAGTAACGCGCATACAGAAGAAAGGATACACGACGACCCCGCACAGCAACCAGTAGTCATGGTAACGCCACCAGATATTGTCGTACTTGCGCTTCTCCTCGGCTTCCCAGAGAACGTGCAGCTCAGTGAAACCCCCGTCGGCGATGTTGAACATGAACTTCGGCAGCCGGCCATCCGCGACAACGGATGAGGGCGGGCTCGTTCCACCGGCTGCCGAAGAGTCTGTTGCCTCCCCCGCAGGCGCGTTCGCCGCTGATGTTTCAGCGGGGCTGCTGGCGGTTGATAATTTCACGTCATGTGTCGACGACGGAGGCTGCTTCGATGAAGCCTCTAAGGCGTTGTCATTCCTTTACATAAATAAATAATCAAATACATAACTAAAATAAACAAGTAAATAAATGAATAACTGAAATAAATGAATAACTGAAATAAATAAATATGTACATCTATATCGCAAAAATCACGTGGGCCACGACAACCAACACCTACAAATAGCCCCACCTAACCCCACCCCACCTAATCCCACCCCACCTAACCCCACCCCTAACCCCACCTAACACCATCCCATCTAACCCCACCCCATCTAACCCCACCCTACCTAACCCCACACCACCTAACCCCACCTAACTTCATTGCAAAAGCAAACAAGGTATTCAAGAGGAAATTTTGTACGGTCCGATGTGAGAATTACAATCTCGTCGGCAACGAGGGGTAAAAGCTGCCGGCGCTAGAACAGACCTCACTGACGCAAAGCAGCGCAAGGCCTTCTCTTGCAGGTGAGAATACCCGACTAGAGGCAGGTCATACGCCGAGATCAACTGCAATAAAAAAGAGAAGGCATCGTGACGTACTGGTGAGCATCGTCATCCATCATGACGTCAATGGCATCGTCCTCCGCATCTTGCTGCTTAATGCCGACTCCTGGTCTCCCTTCGCTCGTTCCCATACCTGGCCGGGGCTCCGCGAGCTGAGCGGCCGGGGCCGGATCATCCAAGTCGGCCTTCAGAGCTCGTTTCTCTGGCTTTTCAACCGGCCCGTCCGCTTGCTCAGTTCGCTTCTCCGCATCCTCGTCTCGCTTAGCCAGTGTCTCCGCTCGCCTGTCCAGTCGCTGCTTAGGCTTCTCGTCCAGTCCTCCAAGTTTGCCTTATGGAGGCAAAACACGAGTAACCAAGGTTACTAACGAACAACCAAACGTAATAAGAAAACATAGACTTACACACTTGTACGCCAAATAAAAAATTTCCGGTAAACAAAAAATAAGAAAATCAAACCAATAAGGCAGAACTGAATCAGTGAAATAATGAAGGAAATTTTTTTTTTTGCGGTGTCAGCAGAAGTCTATACGGACGTCTATATGAATAGTCGATCTTTCTAGTTTAACTAGAAGAGGAATACACAAATATTCGAAAATATGGCCAGAAAATGAAAGAGTAGTACGACTACACTAACCATCCAGTTATTAAAAACTGCTTAGCTTTCCAGGCCAAACCGCAATTGCAAGAGGTTCGAATTAATGAATTCGAGGGGCGACATAGATGACAAACGATAAACGATAAAAAAGGATGATTACAATAGAAGATACCACCGTTCACGCTTACCTAAAAATTTTAGGAGAAAACGAAGAAGTTCCTCGCTGAAAAAAATATCAAAATAGGTCGTACCATGCTCCTCGTCGTCTTCGGGATTCGATCTCCCTAAATCGCGTTCGTCATTCGCTTCCCCGTTTCTCGATTCGGGCTTCTCGTGGTCTTTAGGAGGACCTTCCTTTTTGACCTTCTCCTCCGCAGGGGAAACTTCCCTGGCCTTATCTAAGGCCTTCTCGTCACTCGGGTTGGCAGCCGTGGCCAGACGCAGGTCTTCGTACAGATGCGACATGGGCCGGTCCTGATTTGTGATATGTCCGACCATGACCGAGGAAAGAAACGTGTTTATCGATGCGTACTCTTCAACCTGGAACGAGGCGGACAAAGCGGCCGATCGGTTCAACCCGGCCATCTGCGAACGAGAGATGCATCTATGAACACTATTTATCAAAGTGATCTGATTCTTCCGTAGCCTACTTTAAGTCTGACTAAGAGGTACCCAACACCTCCCTATTTACACTCGACCAAGTCCTCTGAGTAATTGTCCTGCAATCATCGTACGGCAGAGGTAGTGACCTAAGGCACACGTACTGTACATAACAGCCTCATTTACAGAACGAGTTCCACCGCACCGCTCAACGCCCCTAGGTCTACCAATTCCTCAGAACTAGATAGCAACTTGATCTTTTATCAAATTGCAAAGCTATTTAGAGCTTCTGGAGCAATTTTAGATACACGTAACCACGTAATCAGGTAAATAACAATATGAGACATTACAAGATATAGAAGTGCCTATTTCGACTATCTAGTAAAATATCTAGTATATGAACCAATCATATGGTGGGCTAAAGATTGGGTCAGACTTATAGCTTGGCAACGTTTTGTGCAAAACCTTTCATAGAAAGAAGAATGGATCTCCTTTAGTAGGACGGACATCGGAGCCTCTTTAAGAGCAGAGAAAGGAAGGGAGTGGAGCACGGAAGGGAAGGGAGGGGAGCATAAAAGTGAAGGGTGGGGAGCATGGAAGGCAAGGGAGGGGAGCATGGAAGGCAAGGGAGGGGAGCATAGAAGTGAAGGGAGGGGAGCATGGAAGTGAAGGGAGGGGAGCGTGGAAGTGACGGGAGGGGAGCGTGGAAGTTACCGGAGGGGAGCATGAAAGGGAAGGGAGGGAGAGTAGAAGTGAAGGGAGGGGAGCGTGGAAGGGAAGGGAGGGGAGCGTGGAAGGGAAGGGAGGGGAGCATGGAAGGCAAGGGAGGGCGCGTGGAAGTGAAGGGAGGGAAGCATGGAAAGGGAGGGGAGCATGGAAAGGAACACCCATACTAACACTGGTGGGCATCAGTACCACTCCCCACGATTACTAGCCACAAGCCTCGGGGGTAATTGAGCACAGTTCAACAGAAAAGACTCCGCGAAAAAAGCGTACCACCATTTCCATGAATATAAAAGATTAGAGAATGAGAGCGAGCATGAATGAGAATGAGATTGAGCGTGGGACAAGCAGGTTACCTTGCGCTTGATGAGACTCATCATGCCGATGCGGGACAGCACTTGAAGCCGGTTGACGCTCTCCCGCGGGACACCGTCAGAGTATGTGTCCGACTTGTTGTCCATGCCGGGCTCACACAGGTGGCGGAGGAACATCGACGTGTAGGCTCTACGCGAAGGCAGCAAGACGCTGTCAACATGCCCATGCTCTGCCTCAAACCACCCCCCTTGTCACACAGGGGCACACCATAATAATACAACGGAAAGATTCTAAGCGAAGGCAATAAAACCGCGCGCTGCTGTCAATATGCCCAGCCCTGCCTCAAACTACCCCCACTCTTTTCACACAGAGGCACACAATACAAATACATGTGCGACAGAATGCGACTTAGCTGGTATCGCAACAACGCTAAGACGACGATAGAAAAACTAGCCAGACTGCAAGCCGAAACGGACGCTTAGCAATTATAGACGACCTGGCACTAGATCACGATACACACTGCCCACGTCGATATCAGGTGACGATACAGACCGATACAGGCCACATCAGCAAAAAAAAAAAAAAAAAAAAAAAATTTACTTAAACGAAATAGACTACACTAACAACAACAACAATAAAAAAAAAAGAACCACGCTGACGGGAAGACAAGTCAAAACAGCCAAAAGATAAACCAAGACCAAACGAAACTCTGCAAAGCTGCAAGAAGGAACAGTGCTGGGGTTTTGGTGAGTCCGAAGGGCGTTAGGTGTGTCCTGAGGGCGTGGTGTGCGAATTGGGATATGGCCCGGTGCGGCCACCGGCGGGGCTTTGGTATGGTCAGGGGGTGTGTGGTGTGTCCGGTGGGCACGTGGTGCGTCTGATGGAATGTGGTGGGTCCATTTCGGGATGTGGCGTGTCATTGCGGATGTGGCGTGCCATTGGGGATGTGGCGTGTCCAGTGGTCTTGCGGTGCACGCTGAGCGAGGGCGATGCCCGATTTCTTAACACGATGAAACACAAGGCAGGACTTACTGGAACGCTTTCTCGGTTTTACCTCGCAAGTTGTGAATGCACCTTGTGAAAGAAAATCAATCCATCAGTCAATCAGTCAATCAATTAATCAATTAACTAATCAACCGATCATATTTTAATGATGTCAACAATGCAAAAGCAAGCAATACGCAACAAGGATATTCCCCTAAGTCTAGGATAATCCTCTTGCACTTCCTTGAATCGAAGAGCGATGCTTAAAAACCGGTAATGCTGGGCTAGATGCCGGCTATATGTTGCTAGAGCAAGCATAAAAAAAAATATCGATCAAACAGCAACTTGACATTCCTGCTTCATTGTAAAAATACGGCCAGTAATAGCGAACGCTGGAGTCCTTGGACGCACACGAGAGATAGGAAGCATTAGGTTCTTGCGGGCGAACAGAAACAACAACACACACACACACACACACACACACACACACACACACACACACACACACACACACACACGCATGCACGCGCGCACGCACAACCACGGATTTGTAAAATGATTAGAAGAGCGTCCGCGCAGCAAGGAACGCAAGCCAAAGATGGCGTCGATCACGAGTAACGTCACAGAATGCACGATCGCAAACGCACTTGACGCTATAGCCAAGTTAGGGTGGATTTCCATATCCAGAAAATGATTCGCGGACAGAACGGAACAAAGGATGCCGCAAATTGGTCCGCTGAAAATTTTCTGACGACCGGTTTCCACTCGGAACACTTCCCGCGGACGGCAATTGCCGAACTACAGCTATGCTCGCCAAATATCTACTCAATCTAAACGCGAATTGGCTCAGTTTGAAAGCTTGCCGCCACAACTGTGCCGGACAGAGCGGTACGGAAAAGATTCCGCCCTGATAAGACTAGAAGTGGAAATCAATCACTGTATTAATACTATTGTTCCGCTCTGTCCGCGGAAACCTTTCTGGAAACTAGCCATCGGAAAATTTTCTGCGGACCGATTCGCGGCATCTTTTGTTCGTTCTGCCCGAGGAAAATTTTCTGGATATGGTAATCCACGTTTAAGACTCACCATTTATCCTTCGCCGTCTGGAAGTCTTTCGGCGGCAGCCCATACCTCATGACGGCCGTCAGAAAGGCGCGACGCTGACGGGGGTTGAAGCCAAAAACCTCGATGTGGCCACCGACCTTTGCCAACAGCGGCGGCAGAACGTCTCGCTCGCGAAACCTCTTTCGAGCTGGAACGGAACGAAACCACGACTCAAATTCACAGCTACGAATTCACAGTTCTCATCTCGTCCAAATAGAAAACCTGAAAACTGAAGAAAACTCAACATATGCGGAAAAAATCGTGACGAGAAAGCTAGAAGTTATAACTGTCTTACCATGGAAATAACTTATTTCAAACCCAGCTAGGAATAGAGCTAATAGTCCTCTCTGTTTACTGCAACCCAGTATGCGTATACACAGTAGTCTACAGTATACGCCTACAATCAAGGCGGTTAAATGACAGGCAAAACAAAAAATTGACAATATGAGTCAACAGAGTGACTTAAACAAAATATTGTCGGACTTGCAATGATTTGAGTGACTTAAACAAAGAATTGACGGACGTGCAACGAACAGAGTGACTCACAAGACAGATTGGACGCGTCATCTTCAGTGTCATCATCCGAATCGTCTACCAATTCGGAGGCGTCGAAATCAGAGCTGTCATCATAAGCTAAAACAATGAAGTACAGCTTGATGGGAAAGAAGGCCGCTACCAAATCCACTTTCTCAAGGCAGCGCGACAAAACATAAATGAATAAGTAAGAAATAACAAAACAACAACAACAACAACAAAATCCACCGATCACAAACCCGAGACCTACACGCCACGCAAGACGTATTAGACTTAGCGAGGCGCGCAAAACCAAGACGCGGGTGCAGCGAAAGCATCCCGCGTTTGGCTGCAGGAGCAAGAAACGCAGCAACCACGGAGCGCTTGGCACGGGAGAGAGGCTACACGCTGCAAAAGATTACACGGCACGGCTTGTGGGAGAGCGGATTCAGGTATGGCGGCAGCATGGCAGCAGGCGTGAGAGCATAATACTAGGTATGATGGTAGCACAGTAGCAGGTAAGGTGCTAGCATGGTGGCAGGTATGGTACTAGCATGGTGGCAGGTATGGCGCTAGCATGTTAGCAAGTATGGTGGCATGGTGGAAGGTATGGTGCTAGCATGGCCGCAGGTATGGTGCTAGCATCGTGGCGCGTATGATGGCAGGGTTGAAGCAGGTATGGCGCTTGCATGGTGGCAGGTATGGAGGCAGATATGGTGGCAGGGTGGAAGCAGGTATGGTGCTTGCATGGTGGCAGGTAAGTAGCATGGTGGCAGGCATGGTGCTAGCATGGCAGCAGGTATGGTGGCATGATGGAAGCAGGTATAGTGGCAGCATGTTACGGCGCATGGACGCAGCTAGGCAGCAGGTTATTCGGCGAATCGTGCCTATACTTATAGGATGTACGCAAACCACCGCGTGTGACGCAAAGACGCTGCGAGGATCGCAGCATATCAACTGCTTCGCTTCTTCACATCTGCTACACTCTAACACCCAATAACGGAATTCATTAACAGATAATAAAATGAAGCTAGGAAGAAGGTTAGAAAGTGGAGGAGTTACCTCGTAGCAGACTTTTAGCGCTGTCAGCTGTATCTACGTAATTGACCTGAACGATAAAACGATCGCGTTTAGTCCTTGCTTGAAAACAAATTTATGCAGAGCTTTTAGGAGAATGAACGCATCACGGATACGCGAATGTCGCATCAATCGCGGGGATTAGGAGTACTCATTCATGATAAAGGAAATGGCACTAGACACGAACATGGTAAAATATACAACACATATGTACGTGTATACATACATATATATGTAAAAAAAAGTTATAGCTTCTTTCATTTCACTAGCTCGTGCACGTCCCTAAAATTGCGTCACATATTTCCTGCTAGTTCAAAGCCTGAAAATGACAGGAAAAGATGAGTCCACGTCGACCGCTACAACCCACCCCTGCTAGAAGACAATAACGCAGATTAATAGACGCCTTCCCTGTAAGCGGCACAGCTTGGACTTGATGACAGTGGACAGTGGACAGTAACACATACCTGCTTCCTGACACGCTTCCCTTTTCCGAGCGTGCTGGCAATGTACTCCTGCTCTTGGTCGTAATGGTGGCGAAGAAGCTTCTCCCAGTAGTCCGAGTCGATCTTGTCCGCCTCTTGCTAAAGATTCGGAAATGATAGATATGAGAGATACATAAAGCTCAAATGGATAGCCTTACGTGCTGTTCACACTTGCATGCTGGCATCAGAGGCCAGCCTCGCATGCTAGCCGCAGGTTTCAACTGCATGTCACAACTGCATGCTGGCCTCTGAGGCTGGCCTCTGAGGCTAGCCTCGCATGCTAGCCGCAGGTTTCAACTGCATGTCACAGCTGCATGTCACAGCTGCATGTCACAACTGCATGCTGGCCTCTGAGGCTGGCTTCTGAGGCTAGCCTCGCATGTCCAGCGTGCAAGTGTGAACAGCCCATTACGTACGTTTCGTCCCGGCCAAGGGACTCGTCAGAGACCTTTGGTTGGAGTCTTAACTGGCCAAGCAACTGCTTGGAGTCCCATTAAGAACTCGAAACCCCTGGAGACCTCGAGTACACCGTCTCACGAGAACATAAGCTCCAGTTGCACGAGATCGTCACAGTTTCAGCATCCTGCTCCCAATAGATATTTAAAGCTGCATAAGAATAGCACACCGATAAGAAGACTTCATTTAATTTGCACAGGTTAAAAGGGATTCATTTATAACAACCTTGTCAAAATTTAGCGCTAGAAAAAGAAAAAAAAAAGATTTTTTCGTCAGAAAGCTTCAATAATCTATGATGGAAGCATCGGATAAACACATCGCAGTAAGGAAAGCCTCAGTCTGCGGAGAAATAGGGGCTTTTAGGGCACTAGCAGAAAGCGCTATCAAAGAAAACTTGCAAATTTGTGAGCCTAAGCAACGCGATGATCACAACAGCTTGAATTTCACGCGCAAAATGGGGAAACTTAAGCATTTACTATAAACTTATGTGGCAAATACGCTACATCTAGCTCAAATTTTAGTTTTTACAAATTTTCTGCACCAGCCGTGTCAAATCTGCATGTCCACATATTTAGCAACCTGAACCAAACCATACATACCAAACAAAACATGCCTTGTAGATCGTACGCTCGCAGACACAATCAAACATACATACACATACAAATACACACGCACACACACACACACACACAAACACACACACACACATACATACACACACACACACACAAAAGCACACTCACAAGTCATTAAAGTCTACATCTAAAAACCGGTTGACACTAAACTTCAAGCTCACCTTAAGCACCTCCACGTCTGGCTCGTCTTTACTCTTGACAGTATAGCTCGCCACCTAAAACGACCACAGAACTTGCAAGGGCAAGAACATCCACAAGATTAAAATATATATAGACAACGTCCTACGTCATAGCATCAAAAGCAACATAAAAAAAAACAACGGCAAAAACAACAACGGCGATGACGAAGGCGACGACAATCTTCGACACATGAAGAAGCCGATGTGCGAGTTGTATACTACTGATGATGACTCAAGTCTGTAAGTCAGCCAGCCCTGACAACTCAAAAATAGACGCTTGATCTCGCGTGCGGCCGTGACACTCGAGCTCAGACGAGAGCACCACCCGAGTGGCCATGCGGCCAGCACGCGCGACGAACGGCTGGTACAAACGGCCCGTAGGAACGGCCAGCACGAACGGCCAGTAAGAACGGCCAACACGAACTTAGAGCGATAGGCAAGGAGGATTTCACGAAACGCGAGGAATCACCAATAATTCACGGCGATCAAAGTCAACAATAATCAGAGAGCAACAACAACAACAACAACAACAAAATCCAAAAGTCAAACCCCCCCCCCAAAAAAAAACACAACAACAACAAAAAGCAACACCAACAAAAAGCAACAACGAAAGGCAACAACAACAACAAGACAACAAGAACAAGAAGATCTATTTTCTCCTTATTAACGCACAGTACAGGATACAATTAAATCATCACTTGAAATAAAGTTCAATTACTAAAATCAAAGCAAGACTTAACAAATATATATATATATATATACATATA
>QQSS02183072.1:0-14044 GCA_003687565.2 Craspedacusta sowerbii
TAGGTAGGTAGGTAGGTAGGTAGGTAGGTAGGTAGGTAGGTAGGTAGGTAGGTAGGTAGGTAGGTAGGTAGGAAGGTGGGTAGGTAGGAAGGTGGGTAGGTAGGTAGGCAGGAAGGAGGAAAAAAGATGGAAGGAAGGAAAGATGGAAGAAAGGCGAGTGGGAAGGCAGGCAGGCGGACAGGCAAGATGGCAAGCAGGAAGGTAGTTAAGGAGGTAATGGATAACATACAAACAATAAGAAAACACATGAATCAATCATTTAGTCTGACCTGACCAGCTGAGTACGTGTACGAGCCATCCGAAACAACGATTCCACCACTGACAATGCCTGGATGGAGAGTCCCTATAACGGACAAAAAGGACCATGCGCAAAAGGAGCCAAAATGGAGTGCTATTTAGAGTTTCTCACTCTTATACAGCAATCAATAATCGAAAAACCAAATGTGCAAGAGTCAAATTCAAGCAATCAATGCAGCATCTCCGTTAAAGCATAACAGGAGACCACCGTTAAAGTCGAGGGCCCAAGCCGTTCTGGCGTCACAAAAGAGGTCCCATATCAAGGTGTGGCTTGCAGGTGGCTCCAAAGGCACGCTGCCACCCATCGGTCTCAGCGCAAACGCTCTCTGCAGAGGAGTGGGATCACGACATATAGATCCACGTACCCTTACAGGCATGAGCCACAGGTACTCCCAGTCATCGCCCTGTCAAGTTCTGGGTCGCCACGTCTCATGCGCCGAAATAAATACAATGAAACTTGACCCATACTTGATTCAACCAGTCCGAGCTAGCACCGCACTAAATTTAGGCGGGCAACAGTGTTAAGATACTACCCCTCTTAATATTTACGATGGCAATTATTAACCGGCAAATAACACGACGTTAATTAAGTTCAGCGCAAGAGAAGTGCGAAGATTAAAACAAGCACGAATACCCCCGGAGGTGTGAAAACCAGGCAGCAGAAGCGATCGCGTTGGTCGACTCCTTCGTCAGTCTTGCAAGAACACTTCCACAGAACGGATCCTTGAGCGCCGCCTGGACGAGTGTTTCAGGATCTACCATTCTCGTTCAAGGTCTGAACTTGATGTGAAAGTCTTGAGCGCCGCATGGAAGGGTGTTACAGGATCTAAAGTTCTCGCTCTATGTCTGAACCTGTCCTGAATGTCTTGAACGCCGCCTGGACGCTTGTTACAGGATCTACCGATCTCATTCAAGGTCTGGACCTGTCGTGAATCCCTTGAAAACTGCTCGCCCAGTTGGAGCAGCTATCAGATGTACACACACTGTCACATCAATCGTACTAGGAAATCGCGGGCTAACAGATGAAGTCACCAAATCTTAAGGACTTACTCTAAATCTGCAGGTCTGCAGATGTCTATTCGAGGTTCGCCTAGCTAGAGGTGGGTATTCAAGATCTTTAACTCCAGCAGTGGCTATTCAAGGTCCGGAAACCCAGAGATGGCTATTCGAGGCTTGTAGATCTAGAGCTGCTACTTCAAGCATGCAAATAAAGAATCATTTCTTGATGTTCGCAAAAATTCAATTTTAGGTTTGTTGATCTACACGTGCTTTGGAGGCCTGCAGACGCGGAGTTTTTGTTGAGTGTGTCGAGCGAAAAAAGAAAACAACAACGACGGTGAACCCTCGTCGCACAGGGCATTAAGGCCAATTGGTCCCAACAACGAAGCAACCCAACAACAAGCATTTACCCGTCCAAATCTCTAAGCAGGCAGTAGGCAGGATACGAAAACACAGGGTATCAATGCCACGCACGCACGAACAACGCAATCCAACTTCTCACCTGTGACGACGTGGTATTGAGTAGCCTGCTGCTCCTCGTCCGTAACACCGACATCGCTCGTGAACTCGATGCCGATCATCTTCTCGCCCTTGATAGCCTGTGAACAAAGAAGCTGTCGAAACTACAAGCACCAAAAAAAAAAAAAATAAAAATAAAAAAAAAAGAAACGCAAATGGTAACGGGGCGCAAATGGTAACGGAAGATACTGCAATTAATCAGTAGAAGCTTCCAGGCGACGAACAAGAACACATCGATTTCGTTTCTTGCTGTCGACAAACACTCTCCACTGGCTCGGATTATGCCCGACATCAGCAAGGGTCTAATGCCCAAATCATACTTCGGAGACATTTTAGGCTCGTTTAATTACGGGGGAGGGTTAAAGGACAGCCTAATTGCCGCGTGGCTATCGACCCGAAAGGCGCGTTTGGGGCGAGACAACTTGGATGGGCGGGGGAAGGCAGCGTCTAGCGTAAAAGATCTAAAAATAAATCCATCTCAAGCGTTTGTCATCCGTTTCTATTGTCCTCGCACCTCGCGCGTTTGCCAACGTTTGCCAACGTAATGCGCCGGCATTCCTAATCGGAGCAACGACGTTCGCGGACATTCTAGTGGGAGAAAACTGCTCCGCGCACATACCAGAGCATACCAGTGGGATAATTATTGCGTCATGCGTCAAGCGTCTCCTAAGTATGAATTGGGCATAAGGCTGCTTCCAACGGAAACAAAAAAAAAACGGGATTTCCACCGACCACATAAGGCCATCGCTTCCACAAACTTTGGTTCATGCCAAGACCTGAGACTCGCTTACACAAACTTCGCTCTTCACGACTTGAGATTCGCTGACACGAGCTGCGACGAGAATGGCAAACATCAGCGAATCACCTCGGAAATGATATTTTCTCTCGCTGATCCGCCGTAAAGACTGTCAGACGTTAAGGAGTGAGATTAGAAAGCGCGAGGTTCCGGGTTCGAGTCCAGCTCAGACCAAAAAAAAAAATAAAATAAAATAAAATGCTCCCAACGCAGCAGCGTGCCGATGGCGCGCGCTTTAGGAGCGGGATTTGAATGCGAGAGGCTCTGAGTTCGAGCCCAACTCGGGTCAAAATTTTAAAAAACCGTCATAGTTCATGTCGGAGCATCCGAAATTAAAAGTACATTCACTCTACATTCGCCCTCTTCCATGCCTACGTCGCTCCAGGTTTCTGTATTGCTCAAGTAAACTTCCCGGAGCTCGTCATATGTACTGGTCATTTTCTTGGCGCTCTAGACTCTTAGGTAAACTTATTTGACGGGCTCTACATAATTGTCGAAGCGATTTCCTTACCTCTCTATACTTGCTCAGGTAAACTTTCAGGGGTTCCACGTAGTTGTCGAAGCCAAGCGTCTGCATGGCGCAGAGTATGTCCTCGCCATTGATCGTCTTTCGTTTCTCCTGATGACACCTTTCGCTAGCTCTACACGGTCACAGTCAAGAAAATACGAGGACCACTAAACACAGAGGACCGGCTCACGAACCATTCATCAATCCAAACACACACACGCACACACACACACACAAAACACAAATACACACACGCACACACACAAATACACGCACGCACATACACTATTATCGAGTATGCGTATTTGACATTGTGCCGCATGACAAAAAGTCCCATCTCGGCGATATAGGAAAGATGAATAACCACCTACAGACATCCCCATTCTATTTGAAAATCCGCGCCGTTTTTCTTGAATTTCCAGTGTACCTTGCAAAACAAGATTGCTCCAGTTTTGTTGTAGGCATTTCAATCTCATTGCAATGGTGCCAAAATAAAGGTCGGAGCTCTGGTCGATTGCTACTGGCAACCAATGCCTTATTGCACGCGTATAAACATATATACGCTTCCACAAGCACATGCCCTACGATTTCGTTTATACACACAGACACAGATATAGACACACACACACCACACATACACACAAATATATAAACTCGAACAAGACATCAAAGGATGGGAGAAGGATACTCGCTTGTTATGAAACTTATAAACTCCGACACGCACTCTTGGACGCACTCCTTCGCGTCTTTCGCAATCTGTTGGACGAAAGCAAGAAGGCAAAAGCGATATTAGGCACCAGCTGCAACTGAAGAACAATATCAGCCTTCACGAAAATCATCACATCTCAAACGAATACAAGTTTGAGAATAGACTCGATCAACGACAACGAGACTCGATCAACGACAACGGAGTCAACTACCAAAGAACTACAAATCATAGAACTGCCTGTCCCATACCCTTAAGCTAACGCTTAGGTTGATATGGCGGCTGCATGCAAGGAAACGTTCATCGATGCTCTTTGGATAATTCTTTTTTTTTTTTGCATTTAGAAAGTTAAATTTTTAGAGTAAAATAAATTTTTTAATTACTTGCAGATTCCTCGAGCTGCTTAAGGAAGGGGTTAGGGCTAGGGTAAGGATTTGTATTTTGATTAGAGTTTGGGTTTGGTGTACAGTCAGACGCAGCCAAATTAAATAATTAAATAAATAAAAAACATGCCAGCGAAAGCTTCTCCGTCAGTAACGAATGCAAACCAGTCGCCATCTTTTAAAGCCTAACCGCCGCGAGATGACGTCATATCAGACCAATCGCAATTTAGGAGTAAGCGGCAGATTCATACCCTCGCCATGAGCCGACCAACTAGGAAAGACTCCACGCGGTGGTCGGTGGGCAAGCAGGGTAAGTGACCAGCTTTTTGTGGTTACCCTACTTGGCGAATCTCCTAAGAAGACCCAACCGGCGACTGTACGACTTCGTCGTCCGCTAGAAAGGTCGTCACGAAGAGTGCATACGGGCTACAGGGTGCAGTGCGATGGGAGTTTCACGATCGATGCAGCATCGACCAGTCGCCCGAGCCTCTCTTTGTAAGCACGCAAAGAGCTTTTGGCTCCTTGAGGGCACGTAAGGACGTCTTTATCTCCTTTCTACTTAGACTATCTATTAAGAAGCGATATGATCTCTACACCACAGGCAATCAACTGGAAAAGAGTCTTTCTTTTACCAATTCGTCCATGAAGAACCCACCCTATACTCCACAGACAAGCAACAACAAAAAAATACTCTTACTAGCCGATCTATTAAGAAGCCATTCTCATTTCTATCTCACAGACAATCAGCTGAAAATACGCTGAGACCAGTGCATATATGACATATAGATATATATATATATATATATATATATATATATATATATATATATCGATCGGGCATAACGGAGTACCGTACCGAGACGAGGAATACGTTGATAACAAGACCCCCCCAAAAAAGACAAATGCTGGTTAATGTTTAACGAGATTTCATCTGAGGACTCCATGAACGATCGCCACGCGAGATTTACCAACACAGCGGTCCGATTTCCCCCAACCACGTCATAGATCAGCCCCACATGGGCAAAACCAACATACGGAAACACAGCGACTTGCGAAGCCTTGCAAGGGAAAACACCCTGCTTTGTCCGGGGCTTGGGGCGGGCAGTTGGTAGATCATCAACTGGCGGAGTTACGTGCGCGTATGATGCACGTCGGTGACTGGCATAAGAACGGCAACCAATACGAGGCAAAACGCATATGACGTAGAAGGGAATGAAAGAACTGGCTGGGGGGGGGGGGGAATCATAGCACTTGTTGCAAACTGCATGCGCTGATAAGAAAGGCTTAGCCATAGCGCCATGCATAGCAGACCGTGATTGCGAGTCCGTTATTTGTAGCCTACGGTGGTGTTGCCGAGGCGTGCCGAGCTAGCGACGAAAAAGCTCGACATTAGCCTGAGTTCTGGAATATGGTAGATGAAAACTGCTCCAAACATGACGATGAGGTAGACCGTCGTTTCGCTTTGACTCGCTTTTTCCTTCCTGAGCTACTTTGGTAAGAATTACCAGTATAGCAATGAGCTTTAGCGACATAGACGCTCAGGGAACGCAATCAATCAATCAATCAATCAATCAATCAATCAATCAATGCCAGAACTGGTGAACTTCAATGTGGCCGAGTTCAATTGCATGCGCTCATGGACCGCGCTGTTCAGTATTCCGCGTCCGTGGCCACACCAACTTTACTTATCAACTTTATAAATTTACGACGAACGGTCCTGACCTTGCCATTCTCCGGGATGCCTTTCTTCATGATTCGCGCCACATTGGCGATGGGTAGAAAGCGGTCCTGTGAAAACAAAAATGATGCTCACGTTAGAACTTCCAACACGAGAACACATGCTTAAAACAGAGCAGCACAAGACAGTGGAAATAGCGCTCTAAAGCCATAAATAAGCGGAAGGGCGGGGGTGGTAAACATGCGGATTACATAGAGTGGTGCCGACTTTTAAAATGTGCCACAATGAGAGGGAAGCAGAAGCACATTCCTTGAAATAAATAATAGGGCTCAGAAGGATTGTACAGAAAATAGTGCTTTGTAAACACTAGCAGCTTCTATTTCTTAGGTGCGTATGCTGGCCTCCTTCCATGTTTTTTCTTCTTTCCACTTCGAGTACAAGAAACAAAGAAGGGAGGTATCTAGGTCTCCTTCTAATTTTTTTTTTCTTTCTACGTCGAGCACAAGACGTTAAGGAGGGAGATTAGATCGCATAAGGTTCAGGTTTCAGGTCCCAGCTCCAGACCTGAATTTAAAAAAACAAGGCTCGTAACAGTTTACCCATGCTCAAAAAGCTGGACCGGGCTGCCGAGCTCGAGTTGATTCAGGAGCGAGATTAAAAAGCATGAGGATCCGGGTCCTGCGATCCAAATCCGTTAAAAAAAAATTGGAAAAACAAACGTCATCTGTTGATGTCGGCAGAGCATCCAATCTTGTAAGACGAACTGCCCATCGCCCATGCCTAGGCTGTTTACGTTAAAGTACAGCCTCGCTTTCCAAATTCTTCTAATTAGGAATTACACTGCCATATAGTTGCTGGGAAGCGCCTCGAATTAAGCTTGCTAGATGAAAACCTTGTCGATCAAGTCGGTGCCGTCTCAAGGCATCGTTCGCTAATTTTCTAATAATCTAAAAAACCTTGCCTGCTTATTTAAGTCTCTTACATCTTGCTTGGTTGCAACTACCCCAAGAAGTAGTTATTCAGCTAACATATAGGCAAAAAATTCTTTCAAAAATTTTGCTATGCGAGCCTGCACCTGGCGCTTATTAAGGCAAGGGGTGGGGAAGAAGACGAATTGCCGATCAACATTAACCGCTCAAATACGGATTCAACTTAACCCATGGAACAATCAAACAATCGTAGGCCAAATACTGACAGACCCATCGCATGCTTACGAATGCAAATTAGAAATACAAAGGCACAAAAATTATTGAACTGAGAACCATATTAATGCCAGGGCATTAATCCCCCCATGCAAAAAGCAACGAAAATACTACGCTATAGCTAACTAATTAGCATGTTATGAAACAAAGAACCTGTTCTCGAAGCTCGTCTTGGCTCTGCCTGGAGGACATCATGGAAGAATCCATATCGCCTGTGGCTGAACATGCATAGAAGATAAAGGAAGTAGAAAATCTTAACAATGATGTCTGCTAAAAACGTTTACACATGGAAAGCAACTGCGATGCTGAAATACACCTAGATAATTGACAGTAGATCCTGATAGACACCATGCTTAATGATATTGATTTTACAAGAAATTATGAATTACTAGAATTGTCACTTGATTAGCATTTGCATAAGCATTTGCTTATGTTTCACTTACTCATGGTAAACACTGCAGGAAGCAAGGCCATTTTATACTGGAGAAGCCAATAACTATCTCTTGCACTCCCTTGTTCCACTTGCATTTACGTGGCTTTTTATGGCACAACAGACACAGGTGGAAACAGATGAGCAATTAATAACTAAAAACACACCCACTCAAACAACAACTTCCTACTATATAGAGCATTGTTGTTTAAGATACTACAAGTTTAGCTCAATGCTATGCTTGAACAGTCTCACAGTCAAGCAAGTGACAGCAATCCACCACAAATATATTAAGTCTGTGTCATCAGCTCATTCAACATGTTTTCTGCAATTTCTTATAGCATACTCACCTCCAGAACTTTCGGCTTCTGGCATTACAGGAACATGAATGAAGCCCTGGCCAGCTTGCAGCAAACTTGTGCCGGGAATTACATACTCGCCACTAGCAGTCAGACTACTTGGTGACGCTGTTGTGTACATGCCTGCGACAGCACCCACACTCTGAGCAAGTGCATCAGTAGATACTGCAATGCCACCTTGTTGCATTACCAGGCCTGCACGACACAAGCGTAAGCATGGCCACTACAAACAATAAACTTGCGCACTGAGAAAACTGCAACAAAATACTGAAACTAATACAAGCTTCCCTATTTTGCACTGTATTAATATTTATTTAATCAACAGTTTTACAGAAATATTTGTTTTAAATGCTCACAAATGAATGGAATTCATTACTCAGGTTTGCTACTCAAAAATGACATGAGCGATGGCTTCACTGAAGGGCTAAATGAAAAGCCTATCATAATGTGTTATAGGAAGTTTTCGAAAAATCACTTACTAATAACTCATTTAAATAGCAGGAAACTGTGAATCAGCACGATCGCTCAAACCAACAAATAAGGATCTATGGCTAGCACTCACAAACAAGACTTAGAAATGCTATTCACCAATCATGCAAGTCAAACCCTCTAAGCAAAGGTCTACTTGCATAAAGGAAAAAAACAACTGCCTCTATGATAATGACTGAATGGAAACTGTCCACAATTTTCCAATATACATACATATATATATATATATATATATATATATATATATATATATATATATATACACATATACAGACAATTGCCACACATAGATTTCAAAAAAAGTGCCTCATAATATAATGCAAATGACTCACCAGGATGCATTTCTGCATGTTGAGCATTGACAGTGAGAGAAAGTTGCTGCTGAAGGATAGCCATCTGATCAACATGTCCAGAGCGACTATCAGAAGATTGCATGCTGTGTGCCATGTTATCTTGATGCGATATACTTACACCAGATGCACTATCATCACCAACAGCAAGACCAGGTTCCACTTTTATTACAGGCCGGTTATCCACATCTGCCATGCTGAGAAAAAATAACGAGTTTAAAATGGCATAAGCATATCAGACTAAGGCCAGCTTCAAGCTAAGGCTGTTAATAATTAAATCAATATAGAGAGTAGGTGAACCAAAAATGCACTACACACAAGGAAAACCCACTCCAAAAAGGAAACGATTGCAAAATGAAGACCAAACGAGACTCACACATGAATTTTCCATGGTGCAACACACAGAATATTTGGCATCATATGCTCTTGTATGATATCAGCAGTCCAGAATGAGAATGGGGATGCATGACAAAAAATTCTCAACCTATTTCCTTCGAGACAGGCATGAAATAAGGGTTGTCATGAAATGTTTGGCTATTATTCAAGCAAGCCAATGTTAGGATAATAGTGATGCTAACAATGCTTGGAATTCCCCATACAGCAGCGCATCCACATTTTGTATGGGCTTGTAATAAAACAATGCTCCTAAGCTATAGGAAATACCTGACATGGCGAGAAAGGGAAACATGTGAACCCACTATTCTAACATAGAACGTCATCTCCATAAGGGCAATCATACAATTTGGGTGAGGATTGAGTGACGATTGCTGTTTCTTCAGAAAGTTCCATATGCAGGGCCAACTCTAACTATTCCATACTCCAGCCATGGCAGAAATTTTCCAAAGACAGCTGCCATTCTGACAGCGAGATAAACACCTCTTTCAATCACCGAGACTCCGATGTCGCGCGGACTCCATACAAAATTTGCCTAGTCCATTATGAGCAGACCACAGCAAATGCGAGGGGAGCCTATTTATTGATACATTGTTGGTGCCACACCATACATTGGTCCGCAACGTTCACAGAACCTCGGACACACACGTTAATGGGAAAACTCGCACATTTAAATTTAAATACCTTTGAAGATCTGCCAGTAATTTTCATCCTAACCCAAGGACAGCCAACCAAGTCGCTAGCCAGACTGTGTGAACCTTATTCTCGAATCTTATTTGCTGGAGCGAGGGCAGCCTTTGCCAATTGGTAGCCGAGTGACCTTGAATGAATCTTTATCGCACAAACTAGTATTATTACGGAGAATACATATTCCGAATTATTACGGAGACCACGTATCTCTATGAGAAATATAGGCAATCTCGGCGTGAATATTTCATATGGGAAATATAATACGCAACGAAAGCGTAAAGATTTCCCAGCTGTTCATCTACCTATCTACACGAAGGCTTCTGATAACAGAGATGCCACAAAAAGGCGCCTTCTCCTCGACTATGCAGTTGATCGCGACCATTATGGGTGACCGACAATTAACTTATTTTACCACTATTACCAATTTTTTTACAGATATCTGGTATTTCGCTCCCTTTGCGATGGGTATTCTGCCTTCTTTTCGAAAGCCGGCTCCCTTAACTCGACTCACTAATAAGATCCGGCTCTATAGGCCTGCAATTGTCTATTGAAATCATAATATTTTAACTATGAATTTCAAGATGAAAGGTGTGAAACAGTTCCTATTACATTAACACATAGCCTCGCTAGTCATGAAAATGTCCATAGATTCAAAACAAAAAGAAAAAACTCCATTCTACATCTTTGCCATTAGAACCATTAAAACGATTTTCAGCGCGCCTCATATCTTGAAGGAATCCTAGAATTCTACACCGGAGCAATTTAAAACTCGACTTGGTAGTGACTTGGTGTACGGGATCGGTTGGTTTCTAATATCCAAGTTGCACTGGTATCGAAATCTGAGTCACAAAATGGAGTGCAATTTGGTGTTTAACCATGGTGTTTCGTAGTGATAAAGTTTTAACTGTGCCTCTGAAAATGAAGAGTCATCTTCAGCAAGTTCAAGTTACACCATGTGTATCGTTAATAAGAACAGACCGTGACGTAGTTTGACTATCGAAGCAAAAACGTGTTGGTAACTGACCTATCTAATCGCAATTTTTGCTTTGTTTTTTTCCCCACTTACTAGACTATTAAAGCACCATGAAACAATTTAATACATGAAGACTTTACTTCCATAGGTGACATAAGAAATAGAATTGGCTCTTCCAATATACGCTCTTGGTCTTGCTTGATTCAAAGCCTAGGTGATGAGTTTTCTATACGGGTTAGAAGCGACAGCCCGTGTTATTTATTTTTCCTAAGTGCCACGAAATTCCTCGAAATTTATTCGCTAGAGAAAAACAAAACAAAACCCAAACATAACAATATTACGGCAACGTTTTAATACTCGGAGAGTAGTAAATAGTCCAGACGCAATTTTTTCCGGGGGAATGGCATTAAACTCCCAGAAAGGCAAAGTATGACTTTTCATGGAGTATCATCAATTATGCTCATACATTAAATAATAATCGTATTTTCTGTCTGATTCACCAGGTTGGTGGAAAGCGTAGCACAATGGCGATTTGGGAGTTTCAAATGTTCGAAGGGGAACAGTCAGATACTTTGAGCCCTTGGCTGACAGTATCTAAGGTCTCTCTAAGAATATTTTGAACCAGGGAGAAACACGGTGGATGCATACTTTACAGTTAAAGTTTACGAACTACTTTGAAATTAAAGTTTCTTCTAGCCATACCAATAACCCTAATATTCTTTGATATTATTGACTCAACCACTCTTATATGTCGAGTCCATGTTAATTTCTCATCAATAACAACACCAAGACATTTAGCTAAGTAGCAGCGCTTAATATTACATTAAGTTGTACTCGACACTCGGCGATGTTGTAAACCCAGGGTCATTTCGTCAACTGCTGAAAATTTAAAACTAAACAATCGTTGGTGGAACCTTGTCTGCCGCATACAAGGTGTCGAATCTATGGAAGGCTGAGAATCTAAGTGTGCAAAATCGCTCGGTTTTAACGACAAACATGCATGAAAAAAAACAAAGGGGTCACATTGACCAATTCTAGGGAAGTTCGGTGCGGAAAAACGCATAGTGTTGGACTATCACACACTTGTATAAGGAATATAGAGGTTTATCAACCAATTCTAGCTTGGTTGGACAAGTGTGCGAAATTGCTCTGTCGCAGTATTTGACCCTATCAGTTGGTTACAAACAACAATTAAAAATATTAAAAGTAAGTAAAAATATTTATTTTAACATTAAAAATATTAAATACTAAACAATATGAAAAGCTTATTCATAAGGTACTAACCTGCCGAGAAAGAAAACCTTAACCAGGAACTAAATGTTAATATGCGTCCAGTTTATTGTAGATGCAAAAGGTTCAAGTGAGTGCTAGACTTTCATGCGTGATTCGTGAATTCATTGTTACAAACTATGATTATATTCAATGAGTATCCTGCGCGGAATCGCAGTTAATTTTTTCTCGTTTTTCAAAAAAATTGCGCTCCCATTTCAGGTAAGCTAAGATTTCTACTTATTTATTATTTATTTATTTATTTATTTCGTATTTATCAATGAACTACGTTTTATTTATTGATATTAATTACGTATTAATTCAGGCCTCCCTAGCTAAGATTTATTTCTTCCAACAGTCTACAGAGCTTAATACGACCCAACGCTCTCCTTGATTTTCATGGAGGAGCGTGACACATAAAGGTCAGCATCAGATTCCACGTTTCTCACTTCTGCATTTTTCGTTTCTATCTTCGTCGCTTCACCAAGGCCGACTGTGTCCTCTAGGTAGTATAAGTGATGTAGCCATTATTTTTCGAAACATTTGGCAATTAGTTATGCGCAGCAACTATCCAGTTGCTGATTGCAAACTCTGATGGTGTTGCTGTGTGCCAACCTGATGCAGATACTGCTGCTATGTGCCAGCTTGATTTGAAATTTGAAACATGTTGTTTCCGCGTGCCAACTTGATGTAGACGATGTTTTCATAGGCCAACCTGATATGCACACATCATGGATGAATTTCAAAACTATGTCTGTCCTCTGCTGCCAAGCAGACAAAGGATTTGAAACAACTTATGTTGACATCTCTCAGAAAGGAAGGAAAAACATGATAGGTGGGTGCATCTAAAAGCACCCTGGTCTCTCACCGAAAGGGTTTTTGATGAGTTTTTCTTAAAATTCTTCAGATTGTTAGCAGAGAGGATAAATTTGTAGTGATTATGGGAGACTTTTATGTTTACTTCGTTGCGTCAAACGATTTTTACGATATGGCATATGGCTGCGGCTGGTCAAGTAGCTTCAGATATTCCATACAAACGCATTTTGTTTAAATAGGATGTCATGATTGGCAGTGTCAAAAGCCTTAGCCATGTCAAGGAAGCCTCTAGTGTATTGCTTATGCTCCGTTGCCTTAGTGACGTTGTCAAGGAATTCTTGCATACCGAATTTATGTAACTTAAGACCCTCAATGAGCTGCTTGATAGATTCAAGATTCAAGATTCAAGAGTTTATTTCTCCCATCAAAATGAAGCATATATAGGTATACATAGATTTACTATAGACGGGAAATGGGGCTCTTCATAGCAATGCTAACTGGAGTTGAAGAGCCCCCTCTCTGTAATGATGTCTATTCGTTAATAATAAAGGAAATATAAAAGAAATAACCACAACGTACGCAATCCAACTCTAGAAACTATAGAAATACGATCAATATAGTCCACAGTTATGTGGATGCCACATAACGCAATGCAATGTTATGTAATGTAATGTGGGTCCAGCAGGTGCAAGATGCCTTGGCGATTTTAACATGTATTTGTGTTTTGTGACATTCTCAGCAGTAGAAGAGAGAGAAAAAAAAAATAGTATTTGGCTAAGAGAAGAGCGCATATGTGTCTTTTAAAAAGTGACCAGCTTAAGTTAATATCAGTTTTCATATTAAGGACTTCGTTCAGCAATTTGGGGCCAACATATGGAAGAGACCCATTGCCGAATTTCGACGAGCGTATCTTTGGAATTCAGAGAATCCCTCTGCCTTCACTCCTTGTAGCCGTTGTATTTGTGTTCAATGTAAATAGCCGTTGTAGGGACAATGGTAAGTTGCCCTTGCTGCAATGGTACATAAACAAGTATCTAGTCATCTCTATTACATCATCTTTTTTCAATATACTCATCTGTGCGAAGAGGTTGGAGGTTGGCTCACAATAGCCGGAAAACGTCATTACCCTTATTGCTCTCTTTTGTATACGATGTAGCCTTTGTCGATCAACCTTGCGTCCAAAGCCC
>QQSS02183083.1:0-14040 GCA_003687565.2 Craspedacusta sowerbii
TATATATATATATATATATATATATATATATATATATATGCTGCCCCTTAGTGTGGCACTTTTACTTCGCTTCGTATACAACAATTACTCAGCCACATACGATCACCTACTTGCAATCTGCCATAAATGTACAATGGAAGTTCGACGGCTACGCGCCTTATGCTTAGAAGTCTCTAAAACGATCAGCAATATGAACCCAGTGTATATGAAAGAAATCTTCTTAATGCCAAAAAACAGGCATTCGCCCAGATATCCCCTGAACCTTTTTGTGCCGAAACCAAGCCAAGTTACTTTTGGTTCATTGAGTATAAGTGCTCTAGCCCCAAGCATTTTGTAGGGCTTATCTTCTATATTTTTGGCTATTACAAACTCAGATATTGAACGCTTTTTCTTATTTATGTTTTCTCGGTAAAGTTAGCTCGTGTATTTATGAGCTAGATTATGTTTTTCATTTTGGTAGGTTAATTTTTTCATTACCGAGCATAAATAAATGTGAAAGAAAGAAAGAATACATACATACATACATATATATATACATTCAATATATATATTCTTTCTTTCACATTTTGTTTTGCTCGGTAATGAAATATATATATATAGAAATATATATATATATAGAAATATATATATATATATATATATATATGTGTGTGTGTGTGTGTGTGTGTGTGGGGAAGTGACTACACTCACAACACTGAGCGAAGAAATTCTGGAGCGCGAATAAGACTAAACGTTCGCTTGAAAATCACCATCTGGTCGTTTCGCTTGAAAATCACCATCTGGTCGTGGCACTCACGCTTCTGTCACGGTGTGTAAGCATTGCTTATAAATGGAAACGTGCCTGGTTTTGTATGTCGGAGTTACAGAAATATTCCCGACCATTTTCAACCGCAAAAGGGTCATTTCCTAGGCGAGTACATTAGCGCTGGTTTGTGCGGTGGGAAATCGAGTGGAACTGCAACAGATCATAAAACTAAATAATCATTCATCGGAAGGGAAATTTGCAGCATGTGCTCGATTACCTTGATTGCTCCCTCTCCTTCAGGCGCTCGTCACAGCGGGAAGGAGGGATTGCAGGTGTGCCGAAGGTATGGCGTTCTTGACGACGTTCTGAAGCGTTCCCCTTGGGCAGCAGATACCGCTCACCTGCAAGCAGTACGTATCTCGTATTTCATTTTGTTTTCTCATGCTTTATTTATGATACGTTATCAAATCTCTATGCATCTTGTCTTCAATGCGTTCGTTTTCTTTCTAAGACGTTGGGTCCTTACAATTTTGCGAAGGCTACAAATGTGGTAAGTCACATCGCTGAGTGATTTTGCAGACGAAATTCTTAATTTAGACGTCATCAGTATTCTCGATCCTCTCATTATTTATTCACTTCGCATTATTTATGACGTCTTTCGATTGGCTTAAAGATGGATGAGTTTGTAGGCGAGCGTTTCTGCTTGGAGGTGTTGGTGGCTGATAAATCATGTAGCCGCGTTGTTGTAGATTGAAATTATGCTTCTGATTTGATGCTTGTTGGTCGTTTCAGGTTGATTTCCTTGATTGTTGCTCTAGTGGTTAAAGTTGAAGTTTTGCTTCTTACAATTACCTGGTGAATTTTATTCATTTCCTGAGCGAAGAAATGGCGTTGAGCGCGTCTAAATCAGCAACAAGCTTTGTGCTGAAAGCTCGCGGTGTCCACGCCGCCATATTGCCTTCTAGAATGTTCTCTCGAAGCGACCCTCGGGAGAACTCCGCCAAGTCTCTTAAAGGGCGCAACTTCCTTACTTTAAAAGACTACAGCGCCGAAGAAGTGAAGGATTTGCTCTGGACGTCCATGGAGCTTAAGCAGCAACTACCCAAGAAGAAGTCGATGGATGCCCTCCGCGGACAAATCGTGGCTCTTATCTTCGAGAAGAAGAGCACAAGGACCAGAATCTCGATGGAGGCAGCACTGGCTTGTCTAGGAGGACATCCTATTTTCCTCAGTCCTACCGATATTCATCTGGGAGTGAACGAGACTGTCAAGGACACAGCTTTAGTGTTGTCAAAGCTGGTGGAGTGTATATTTGCCCGGGTCTTCAAGCATACCATGCTAGAGGAGATCGCGAAGGAAGCTTCCGTTCCGGTCATCAACGGACTGTCAGACGCTGAGCATCCTTTGCAGAGCCTGGCCGACTTCCAGACCTTGATCGAGCACTTCAAGTCGATCAGTGGCATGACGTTGGCATGGGTTGGGGACGGCAACAACGTGCTGCACTCGCTGATGATTGCTGCGCCCAAGCTTGGCGTGAACATGAAAATTGCCAATCCAAAAGGGTACGACGTCTGGCCGGATGTCCGAGATCACGCGTTGCAGCTTGCCAAACAACACGGCACGCGGATCGAGTTCACGACTGACCCTGTGTACGCGTGCAGAGGCGCGAACGTCATCGCAACCGACACGTGGATCAGCATGGGCCAAGAAGAGGAGTACAAAAAGCGCGTCAAAGATTTCGCCGGTTACCAGGTAACGATGAAAATGGCGCGCGAAGCTGCGAATGACTGGTGCTTCTTGCATTGCCTACCGCGCAAGCCGCACGAAGTCGACGACGAGGTGTTCTACTCGAAGCGATCCCTGGTCTGGGACGAGGCCGGCAACCGCAAGTGGACGGCCATGGCCGTGCTGGCCAGACTTCTAAGCGATTACAAACCAAGTCCGTCGCAGATCCGCTAGTCTTCCGAGTCGGTGGTTCGGTATTCCTTCGACAACGTAAAAGCGAAATTTGTTGGTTTCGGTGCGCTGTTTGGTTACTTGATTGCTTGGCTTGTAGGCTTAGCATTGTTTTGTTTATTACGTGTGTTTCTTATTGCAAGTCCGACAGCTGTCCACACCCCAGTTGCTGTCGTGCTTACCTCGCTTTTCAATAGCTTGAATCGTGTCTGGGCTTTCGCAGGCACTTGGGGGCATCTGTTCATACCGTCTGGAAGAAGAGGGGTGCTATAAGAGGCGTGCCTCGTCGGAGTTTTAAACTTGAGAGTTTGGTTTAACCGATATGACAGGTGTACAGTTATAGCCTCGCTTCTTAACCCGCTGGTAAAGTTCGTATTTTGAAAGCAGCGTGAACGTACCTCTTTTGTATCCGTTGTTTGACATTATCACCACGACGCCGGAATTGCTAATTTTGAATTGCCTTATTCATTCAATGATAGTACGAGAAAAGTTTAAATTTATGCAAGAAAATAGCGCTTAGGTACCCTTTTGACTTGAAATATGGTTAGTTCTTGTTACGGAGTTTCTATAGCTTATTTGCCTCAAATTAATTGCTTTTTTCCCGATGTTTTTTATCAGTCCTTTTCATCCATTGTTTTGATCTGCTGTTCGTAAATTTTCTTCCCTTTTAACCCTGTTGCACTACATGCAGTGGCTTAACTACAATTTTTATTAATGCACGTCCGGTTCAGTTCATGTATCTCGATTACTTTGCGTCTGGCTGTTACTTGCAGATCCGAGTGCAGCTGGTAAGTGAAGAGAGCTTGTACCCACAGCAGCGTTTCTCGCCTTTGGAATTCGACAGATACTTACGTCCCTAGCAAAGGTGGCCGAGATATGAAGTCCTTCAATATGCCTAGGATTTATAGTCGCCATTTTTGATAGTTCTACATTAAGGTGTTGCATGAAAATTGGGCTTTTTAAGTGCATTCAGTGAGCCTATTAATTTGGAGAGCGAAATACTTTGCTGAAGCGCTATGTCCGGGCGGCAGTTTTTTTTATGCATTTTCTCGATTTTCGTAGCACTAAGCCGCGCGTTTCGTGCTAACAGTCATGCACTTGTCTACAGTATGCGTACTAGTTATCAGCCTGGTGCTTTGTGTCACGATTCTTGCGCAGCAGACGGTGGGTTTATAAGTCTGTCTTGCGATTTCTAGACTGCGTTCGTCTCTTATCTGATTCGGAGTATCATGACATGCCATGACACTCCTGCTTATGATGTGGCGAGTTGTAATTCGTTCTGTTGCTTGTGGATGCGTTTGTCATACGATTCCTCGCCCTTGACAGGTTATCGCTAAGTAAGCACGCTTAAGCCCGTACGAGCGTCGGATCGATGGGGGGGGGGGGTTAAGTTTAAGTCTTTCTGGCTGCGTGACTCGGTTTACAGTCCGCCGTTTCTGCAGCTTTGTGTGGTTGCTGTTGCAAAACAAATTTGTGGCTGTTGTTGTTGGCGAACAAAGTTGTCGCTTGTGTGAATGAGCGTACGCGAGGATCTTCGTGAGATGAAATCTTCATGGTTTTTAGACAAGTTGCATTGAACTGGCAGTAACTGACAGGAAAGCCTGTCTATGAATCAGGAAATGATGCTTGGTTGAATTGCCAATCCGTTAACGTGATTAGTCTTCGCCTTCGTAGAAAAGGGATGTTCCCGTGCAGTCCGGAAGTTATGGTTTTTTTTGTGCGTCGTAGATTTTCATACGAACTTGTTAATTATTCTGAGATTGTCGCTTTCGAGTAAAATTTTTCTGACCCGTGATTTCATTGTGCTTGTGATCTAAGACCTGATGTGTTCTGCGATTTCGAGGTATTCTATTTGGGGTGCTGTCTTCCCATGCGATATACTATATTTTCTCTCTGGGTTCGTACTCTATAATTTTAATTATTTCAATACTTCCCTTTGTTTAATTTTGCTGCACTCAAGCACTCTGCGAGGGGCGTTTTGAAAGTTTCTTGGGGTGGCTTGTTTGTTTTGCTGCTACTCAAATTACTTCTTTTGATTTAGCCACTTCAGGTGTTTGCGGATCAACGAACGAGGCTATCTGTTAGCAGACGTCGCTTATCGCGTTCTACTTGCGTCCTTCCCACTGGTCCTGTATATCGTATTCTATATCGCAGCTTTATTTCAACCTAGTAAGTATCTTGTGAGCCATGTCTGCGTCGGTGTTAACGGCAAAGGAGGAGAGGCAAATGATCGAGGCTTGCTTGGAAGCAAAAAACAATTCTTACTCTCCGTACAGCCGATTCCGCGTTGGTTGTGCCCTGTGGACGTCGTGCGGCAGGCTTTTCACAGGGTGCAACGTCGAGAATGTGAGTTACGGCTTGTGTATTTGTGCAGAACGAACTGCCTACGTCAAGGCCGTCAGTGAAGGTTGTCGCACTTTTAAAGCCGTGGCTGTTTCCTCAGACACGAAAGCCGCTGACGTTTATCCCTGTGGCGCTTGTCGTCAGTTCATGTCGGAATTTGGCGATGTTCCGATCTATGTCGTGGCTAGCAGCACGGTATTTTCTGTTGCTCATTTAAAGGATTTGATGCCTTTCGCTTTCACTCCGAAAGCCTTAGAGAACGGGCAGCTTCACCACTCCAGTGTGAATTCTAGTTAGAGGTTTGAATTGGGAGTAGATTTTAATGTTTTAGATATAGGATACTGGGTTATGTGTCGACTTTATTTTATGCTATCTGAAACGCGTCTGTTAGGTGAGTAGTCTACTCAATTGGACTGTATGCGAGTGGAAGAGTATGGTGCCGTAGCCTTATACCAACAGGTCTTACTATTATAATTTGATCAGTGATATATATGTATATATATGTAGCCTCCGCTCTTTTTACTAGCGTGTGCTTGAGTTTTTTCACTACGTCTACGATTGTCAAGTCTATGTCTGGGGCGCTCTGCACTTGCATTTACTGCTTTTCTGTCTTTTATTCGTATAATATCTGGACGTCCATTCTGGAATCTATGCGCATTCTATAAATCTAATGTGAGGTTTGGGCGAACCGCTGCTTTTCGTGAACGCAACTTCTGTGATTACAGTTCTTCACTTTTCGCCGCCGATATAATCACAGCTCTCGAGTGCCTTCGTGCCGCGTTTTTAGATAGCCATTCGTATTTTCATGATTTTTCATTGCTCGCTGTGCTTTGAACTACATGTTGCAGGTTTTTTTGTGTGCTTGGGTCAGAAAGAATTGCAAAACGCAGTACGATGCTTCAAAAAGCTCGCCATCATCTTGTACTGGGAAGTTATTTGGCTTGCATAAGTGCTGCCTAATATTCGCAACTAAATTTATTGAAACGGTTATTTTGCAGCTTTAAAATTTTGCTTTAAATGAGTTTAGTTTTACACTTCGTGATGAGGGCTGCGGTATTTTTGTGCTTACTTTAGATTGTGGTTTGTTTTTCGTGGGTGTTTTATACGTAAATTCGTAACTGGTGCTGACTCGGTTGGGGTCTTGTCAGGAAACAATCGTTTTGTATTATGCGCTGACGATTTTCTTCGTCTTGATGTCATCCGTCCATCATGGTGACTTGCATATGCGTGTGTTTGGGGGACGGCTTACTTTCGTGCTGCTAACGACTATCTCCCATCTGTGATGTACGTTCGAATACGCCGAGTTGTGTTTATGGCGTGCGCAGCAAGTTGTTATCGTATCTCGACGGTTTGCCATGCCTGTCGTTCCCCATCCATTGTGGTAGTTTCGACAAGTAGCTCATACTTACAATATGATCGTTTATACATGTAGCTGGTGCGCGCCAAAGTAATTTCAAAGTAATTCCAAAGTAATTTCACCTTGTTACAGATGGCGTTAATGCTACGAAACATCTGGTATCGGTCCTGCTGATATCAGACTTAATGTGTGCTTACTAATATATGAGCACATCTGGTTTACACATTCTAGATTTTTTTGTGATAACAAACCCACACGGGGTATAAAATATTTGCTCTCTCTTCACGTTGAGATGAGAATCGACGCTCCTAATGATGGCATGGGGTCCCATGCGTCTTGAGTTGGTAAACCCGAATTTGAAAATATAAGATCAATCATGTGGCGTGAAATCTCACGCATATGTTAGTGGCTCGGCGCTTTCCGCTCATTCCTACATGCAGACAAGGCGGAAACCATTCTTTTGTGATCAGTAAATTTAACGCTGATAGTCAAAATTAGCGGCAAGCTATGCACAACTTCTATATTAATAAACTCCCTCGACCTGTACATGAACTGTGCGGAGTCCCGGTTCTCAGTACCGTTGTGAAAAATGGTCCAAAACTTACTCTTCCATTCAGAAAAACATATTGAACAAGGTTTTAAAATTCCAAGGTGCATTCTTATGCAACTAGCTTTGCGATTTATACGTGAAGTTCAATACCTCCCAAAAGTCTAGTGTCGTGTGGCAAAATACGAATAGTTTTTAGTTTTCTGTAGGTGTCGCATGTAAATAAATGTGCACATCGTTAATTTTCTTGCGCTCGTTATTGTCACAATTCTTTGCAAGCGATTTACAATACAGAAACATTTTTTTCTTTTGCGACTTGCTTTAATTGCGCTTACAATCGAATTATGGAAATGTTGATCTATAAAGTTTATACAAAAAGTGATAAGTCGATATATGCTACACTCTCTTTTTTTCCAGGATGCACTGGATTTGGCTAGGAATGTAATATACCGTAAAGCTACCATTTGCTCTTCAATTTGCGATTGACCATACCGCCATGCCGCGAATATGACTGCGGCTGCACGCCAGGATACTTAATTTAATGCTTTCGAATTTTTTATTTCATATAAAATTGCAATTGCTTGATAATTGATTGCCCTTATAAAGGAAAAGGTTAGGGTTAGGGTAAGGATTAGTACTATCGTTAGAGTTTTGGTCTGGGTTACTGTCAGACTTAGCCAACAAATAAATAAATAAATAAATAACATGCGAGCCAAAGCTTCTCCAGCAGTTAAGACTGCAGAGCGGTCGCCATCTTGAAAGCATCACTGCCGCGGGATGATCAAACCAATCGCTATGAACCGCTTATTGAGGAGTCAAGGGTAGATTTATAACCATGTTGACTGCAGAGCAAACTCTCTCGCTATCTTTCTGCTTTCGGTATTGGTTATTATATTTTCTGATTATAATCTTGCTTTGATTTTAGTAACTTAACTTCACTTAGTTGCGGATTTAAAAATGCGTTGGTTTCCTTTTCTTATGGATTTGTCTTCAATGTTACTGTGGGCACCAACCCCATACACGCCTTTGTTCGGTGATAAAATCCACGCTTGTGAAAAAACGCATATGGCGTAGGCAGTCTTGAATAAATGATGATTTCTTGCATGACCATAAATAAAGCGGCAAGCGGCGTCAGCAGTTTTGAATAAATGATGATGTCTTGCGTGACCATGAATAAAGCGGCAAGATGTTAGTACGCTTTCTTACAGGCAACTATAGAGGTAATAACTCTAGGCAGACAAGACTATATCAGTTCTGATGCGGTTACAACTCTTTGCGATGTTAACTTTTCTCTCGGATTCGTAGGCTTTTAAAGTCAGTGGAGCAATGCACTTTCTCAAGGGAATGGTAGTGTTCATGATGATGCCAATCTTAAAAACCGATGCACCTCGTGATTGCAGTGACATGTCACTTAATGATCGACCAATCTTCTTACTTAAAAGAGGGGATCCAGAACAAATTATTTACGTGCCTGGATGGGACACCAATATTCGATACTTAGCATTGGGTGTTTAAAAAATTCCTCCGCTAAATTTTGTCTTATGTCTCACAATGCAAACAGGAAAGTCATTTATATATTGACAGGTTTTATTTGCATTTACTGAGAAAATATATCCTGAGTCTTGAGTCTTGAGTCTATAGCGATGGTTGACGATATAACTACAGCAATGGAGCTAAAGCAGTCACGACTGGAGTCGGTCAAATGACGTCGCTATGGCTTTTAGACTGACTAACAAAATCTTATAAAACGAAATGTCTCACCATCGCGAAGCTCATGGTTCAGAAGATTGAAAGACCACAGCCAGTTCGTGGAGATCAATAAAGTAACCAGCAATATCTTTCCTGTCCTTGCAGGGTTCGACAAAGCTTCATATTGGGCCCATTACTGTTCTAGCTTTCTGTAAATGACAAATGCTCATTCCATTCATCCTGTGCGGGGTTTTTGCCACACAATCCTATCCTGTTGTTTTTTTTGCATGATGATTTTGGGAAACACAGACAGTTTACCACTAGCTCCGCCGGCTTTACTTATTGGTGGGAACAGAATTAAGCGATCCTTCTCTGTTAAATTCTTAGGCATCATGTTGGATGAAAATTTAACTTGGTGCAAACATATCTCCACTGTTGAAAAAAAAATTTCGCAAAGCTTAGGCTTGCTGGCAAGAGCCCGAAAATACCTCAGCCAAGAAGCAAGTAGAACATTTTACTTTTCGTTTGTGCATCCCTTCATATGGTTTGGAAATATAGCATGGGCAGCTACACACAAAACAAAGTTGTCAAGAATTCACAGATTGCAGAAATGAGCACCACGGATTATCATGCATGCAGATAAAACCTCACACTCCAGACCATTAATGACACAATTAAATATGCTTAATTTGTATGAAATTAATTTGCTGCAAACTCTTGTTTTTATGTTCGAGCACAAGCGTGGCCAACTTCCTTCACTCCATAAAGAGAGTTTTCACAAGGTTAACCATTCATATGTCACTAGACTATCCAGGTATGGGTATAAGGAAAATGCTCCCCTTACCCATAACAAATTCAGTGTTATGATACGTGGGCCTTATGTCTGGAATCGTTTTAAAAGCAGCAAGGCTAAGGAAAGCAAAACAATAGATATGTTCAAAAAGGAGACCCAAAGATTTCTTCTGGAATCACCATCATTAATATATTGAAGACCTGAAGACGCTTGCAATATCAGTTTCGTTGAAAATTCTCATTCTTTTAAATTGTTCTCATAAAACTGGTCTAACTTTGTCGAGTCAGCAGACTCGTCAAAATTACCATAATTGATAGTCACACAATAAGTATTTTTTTAACTGCTACACTACCTCATAGCAATTGGAAGCTAAGCAATGCTCATACACCAGAACACCCTTCTCATTCTTAGCATTGAGGGGAACCATTACCCATGTTATTTAGAAGCAATGGTACTGCAGGTTAACTGCCGAAGCCACCTTTGTCTAATAAGCTTGGTATCGCTCCTTCTTTAGGCTTCCCTATCAACACTAATTATATGAAGCCCTTGAGAAAAGTCCATGTAGAGTATTAACTGTGCTAATGGTGCCCTATGAAAAGACCCACGGTCTTCTAGGGGATCCATGCCCGGTTGCAAGTAAACTGAACTAATAGCAACTGTCTTATTAGTATGCTTTGCGAAGTGTATTATCGTATGTTTGTAATATTTTCGATGGCGAATAACTAACTAACTAACTAATTGGTGTAACCATGTCAAGGATTTCACTCATAAATCATAATAAAATGAAATCTAGGTAAGTTACGACTCTTTTCAGTATCATTGAGTTACTTCAAAGAGTGCGTTTTCGATTTACTCATGTACAAATATTACTTTAAAAATCTAGCCTTCGCTTATGGAAACATTTTAAGGAACCGTTTTCATGCGCGATGCCACGTTCATTTTCAGTAGCACAAGGTGTTAAGTGCTATGAATTAAAATTTACACCTAGGCGCAACTTTATATAGGATAGTTTTAATAATGAGTAACATTCGCGTAAGCAACATCAACTTGCATACGATAGTAAAGAATGAACAGACCGTAAAGTTTTTATTTATGGTTGTGTGTTTCCTTTCAGACTGGTGTGTCTCTAACACCGTTATACGTTTGCTCATGACCATGCACTAAAAGAAACTTAAGAAACAAATACCAGACTTCAACAGCCGCTACAAATCCGCATGATTGTCAACATATGCCTGGGATAGTGCCTGATCAGTATCGGTGACCAGTGTCACGTGTCAGTGAGCTTGACCAGCAATGGGCTCCGTGTTGACTACGTGCAGTGTTACATGAAATATCACTTGCTGCGGCGGCAAATCAGACTGTGGTCGAGCCTTGCATCTTTCATTTTTATTACTTAATGCTTATTAATCTTCTTCACAATAGGTTTGAAGGTTTTGAACTAATTTAAGGTGCAAGATTCACTAATTTAGCGACGCTTACTCAAATAATGGTGTTAAGTATGACTTCCTATTTTTTTAATTGTTGTTATTTAACTAATTATTATTATTTTTAATATATGGTTTTGGCTTCATGTTTTTTTTTTTGTATTTTGTTGTGGCTTCTGTTTTTTTTTTGAAGTGGTCACTACTAAAATAGGCCATGCCTGGTTAGCCATCCCCTGCAATAATCACATTTTGTTTGATTTTCGTGGTTGTCCTTTGAAATAATTGTAGTTTGTTGTTGTGCAGACATTTTTTTTAATCTAACTGTTTTCATTAGTTCACTCAGATGAATGCTCAATTGCAGTTAGAATGCCTTTCGTGTAGCTTCTTCTTTACTATTTGCTCTGCAGTTTTACTAGATATGTGTTCAGTGTAGCTGACTTCAAGAATGGAGAGGTTTAGTGACTTGCTCAATGCTGTTCAAGTGCACAGGTAAGTCTAAAATTTATTTTTGATTGCTCATGATTTTACTGCACATTCTAGTATGTTCTATTTTTCTAAGCAATTTTTATTTGATTACTGTGTTATGTAAGTTTCCATTTTTTGGGCTCTGCATAATTAAGTATTGAAATTAAGTATGCCACAATGTTTCTACTCTATAACTTCTGTATACTTCCACCTCCTCGTCATAATTTTCCTAGTAAAAATAAGAGTACATATGGCCTGTGGCTAATGTTGTTTCTTACTTGTAGATTGACGGGTTTACACGGAGTTGCTTGCAAACATGAACCTTTGTGAAAACTCTTGTTGGGCTTCAAATCGGTAGCTGCTAGTTTAGAAAACGAGGGGAGCTGTATATACCTTTTGTGAAGTTTGATGAAATTTAGAGCAGCCTTTTCAAATTTGAGCCCATTGTTTAACAATGGATAGGATCTATTTTTTGGTTTACAAAGTTGGATGTAACATAAACTTTTGCTCTTGCTTAACATAACTCTTGCTCGTACATACGTATTCCAGCAGAGTTTATAGGTTAAGTTTTTAACCTAGCCTTGTGGAAGTCTAAAGTAGATCTCTTTAGGTAGAAAAATATATTTGCGACATTTTATTTTGAGGTATTTTGTGATGTTTATCTGTTCTATATCTGTTTTGTATCTTTAAATGGTTTCAAGTGTTGTTTGTTATTATGATCTAATAACAAAAAGTTGTGTTTTCCTTAGTGGATCAAGCTTTTTATCCTGTGAACCTGAGCTGATAGAGGTAGCCAGTTTTTATGCCTACTTAATTTACTGAGTTAGTGGGGTTTAAATGTAATTCAAAAGGTTTGCATTGTGTAATTTTTCCTGGAAGGTCTTTGAAGTTTTTTGAAGTCTGCCTAAACTTGTTGGTTACTGATTAAATTTAATGCATACTAGGAGTTCTTTGGATGTAATGTTGTAACTTTTACTTATTAACATACAAGTTTTTTATCTGCATTATTTTGACATTTATTGTACCTTGCTTTAGTTAATGCGACAGATAGATTTGATGGTTAGTGAAAAAAGGGCTGATTGGGAACAGCAACTACAAAGCATTGATGTGCAGTTGCAAAAACGAAATGAAGAAAATGCTCATCTCAGAGAGAATCTAGAGCGTGCACAGCAGGAGGTACGTTTAGAAATTGTAGACTGTTAATGATTGTTGCAGGTGTACTAGGTGCTGTTATAGGGAACTTATTTCATCCTTAAGTAAGGTTATGAATATCTCTTCTGATGTATTCTGGACCATGATTAATATGATTAGACCTACGCTTTGCCAGGGTCTTTGCAGCAAACAAGTTTGATGTAAAAATCTCATGCTTGGTGCGGTGCTTTAAGATGTTTTAAAATATTGCCCCCAAAACATGATGCCATTATATCAACTCTGATTGTGATGGTTTGCAGCTAAGTATTATACGAGAAGATGTAAATGCATCAAAGGTGATATTACAGAATTGAGAAAGAAAACCGAAGCTACCTCCTTTCCCCAATCAAAAAATTTTGAGGACTGCTCGGCAGGGAGAGTTAATTCATGTTTCTTAAATGCCTACATTTATAGAAAGTACCCTGTTATTCAGCGAAAACGTTTTTGGAATTGATTCTAAAGCAGATTCCTAAAATTATCCGTTTTTTAAGGACTCCAAGACAACTCCAAATGTAACAAACAAATTATCAAAACTTAACAAGACAGTTTGAAGAGTGCTTGTCGCTTTCTATGTTGAAATTCATGTTCCTGCTCTCTGACTGCTTATTTGAAAGTGGTTTGTAGCGTGAGGTAATTTTAAAAAAAGCGCAGTAGCTGCCGACGGAGAAAAAAGTAATTGAAATGTTTGAATAGTGGAGGCCAGTTGCAGGTATTTGCTGACGCAGGAACTGTCGTTAAATTTTCTCGCAGAGGAACGTATGACTTCAGGTAAAAGTGGCATCCTAGCTGGAGAGGAAATCAGTTTCAGCAAGGAAATCAGACTTTTTCTTGGGTGCTGCATAAAGCTGTTAACTACATTTTCAAGTCGTTGGCTGGCAATCACTCATCTCCTCTTTTTTTGTGTGTGTGTGTTTCGGCAAAGTTATTGGAACCATCACAGCGTTCTAAAACTGGGTAGCAAATCGGTCACAAATCACTTAAAGTATCGGCTGCTCTGCCCCAAAGATAAGTTAGCTTCCATATTCCCGCTTTATAATTTAGGATATTCTTAAAATTTAGACCATATTTAGAATTCAAGGCAAAGAATAAAGCGTGTTGACCGATTGAGCTCGACTGTTGCTTGTTGCTTCAAGACGATTGGTTAAATAAAACTCATCAACTTAGCATCTCCCGAGCTGACTTGCGCAAGCTACTACAGTTACCGGTAAAGGACCAAATCTTTACATTTGACGGTGGTTTGTATGTGCAACGGGATGGAGTCAGCATTGGATCGTCACTTGGCCCACTGATGGCAAATGCAATCATGTGCCACTTGGAGGAGAAGCTAAGAAACAAAGGCAAACTTCCCGATTTTTACAGACGCTTTGTTAATGACACCTTGACAATAATGCCTAGCGAAATTGCGGCTGAGGATTTCCTTATTGAGCTTAGCGGTCTTCATTCGTCGCTGTCATTTACAGCAGAAGTGGAGCAGAACAATGGTATCTCATTCTGTGGCGCGTGGATAAACACGGCGAAACGGATACTATC
>QQSS02183094.1:0-28731 GCA_003687565.2 Craspedacusta sowerbii
CTGACTGACTGACTGACTGACTGACTGACTGACTGACTGACTGACTGACTGACTGACTGACTGACTGACTGACTAAGTAATTAGTTCTTGAACTTACTAACTGATTAAGTGAGTAGCCAGCTAGCTAACTAAGTAATGTTTTAACTACCTTACTGACGGACTTGCGGAGCAACCATCTAATTAACTGACCCGGTCAGCAAGCCAAGAAAAGGTCTTACTTGCAATGAAGTTAGTATTAGACCCTATTCCCTTGCAAGGTACGTCAAGAGATTTTTGTTCTGTCTAAAGTCTTCGCTTTGGTAATTGCTGCTCTGTTTTTGTTCACGTAGTTGATATTCACAGATATCATGTGTATAAAGGCTCGGAAAAATTCGTCATCGACGGCTACTCGTCCGCCTAAGTACGCAGGTCTCACATTCGATTCCGTCATTTCAAATTCACGGCATTCCCTCCGCAGCGTCAATACGAAGCCGTACTGCCTTTTCATGGCATACTTAAAGCTTGCACAGTTAGTTTGTTATCTTGTTAAGCATTTCTTGGCCTTTCACTCTCATAGTAGATCGCTGACTTTGTTGTGACGGGGAGGATATTTGTGTCTTCGCAACGCCGGCCTTGCCTGCATTATTTATGCATTCAGAGGCTCTCTAGTTATCTTGGCGTTAGAAAGAAAAGCCTGTTGGAAGACGCTTTAGTTTAGCCGACCTACTAAAGCGCTCTGTAATATGTTCGCCCCTAGCTATTGCCCCCCTTGACCTGCTTAGAATACTGCGTTGGCGTTCATTCGTAGAATTTCCTACAATTGACAAACTGTGCAGCACCCAGGTGCTGCCATTATGGATCCAAGTGGATTCTTTGTTTCTGTTTGACCAGGTTTTTCTTGTCGCGCTTCTTGCCTCGGCCCGGTCGCTATTGTCGCAAGTTGCTAGGCGCATACAAACACGATGGATGTATTTGGAATCATAATCAACTCTTGCGCGTTGTTCACCTGTTGTTTTCGCTGTGAATACAATACGCCTATTCTATATGAAGAGGAAGGTTGGTTGGCATGGTTTTGTATGACGTCTTTAACCTGCAATTCGAACGACCCTGCAAGCTTTTTGCTTGTCCTCTATCGATGACAATAGGGGACGAAAACCTGTACCTGCATATCTAGTATGTTTATCCTTTCGCTGCAGAGCTAGAGTATATACCAACTGTAACAATATGCAGCCGCTTGGTTTGTACTTTGAAAGTATGTCTCTCATCTCTTTCCCTAACCATAAGCTATGTTATGCGTTTATTAATAAAAATCATGATAGGGTGGCAACCTCGATCAGATTAGTTTCAGCTGTGGGATGCCTTCCCCTGAATAAATATGTAACTCAGGTTTTTGCCGCATTCTAGCTGAAAATCTACGTTCTCACTCTTATGCTTTTTTCTGATATCGCTTTCAAATGCTCGAATGCTTTAATATAGATCGAATCCGGTTCTCAGTATGTGCCTTACTGAGTCAGAACTCTGAAAATGTTTGGATTTTTATAGCTGAATGTGAGCGATTAGAATCCGAAATAACAGGGCAAAGCTATTGAAGTTAGTCGGCAGGTATGAAAGCTCTTCTACAGTTTTCTTTCTGAAGGAGGCACTCTTTCCTGGCTCGTGACGCAAGACGTGCGTAGCAGAACGCAAGTGGGTCCCAGTTGAAGCGGCCATGTGTCCGGCTCGAACGGGCAACGCCAAGTGTAAGTTTGTCCGTCAACCAGGCGAGATATCCTTCGTGCGTTGAGAGTCTGCCTGTACTGTGAGGTCCTGTCTCCTTGCACCTTCCTCTGCTTATCCACAAGGACGACCTTCTAAACGGCGCTGACTGTAACTCAGGGCTTCAACAACACGGTGATGATGTCTTACGCTTATCACCGTAGACTTGGAAGTAACAGCAAGATTGCGTCACGCTGACGTAACGCTGACGTAACGTTCACGTGCGTTTTGTTGAGGCACTAGTGGTTTGCTCACCCCTGACTGACAATCTATGAGCAGCCTCGCTGATTGGAGCATCCATATAATAATCCCGAAGTTTTCCGTGTCGCTTTTTTGCCCGACTTTCTTAGACGCACAGTTTCGGTCCGGCTGTGTTGTTCTTGCGCGCGCTGGAGCTCGTGTTGGGTCTTGTTTTGCTACGCATTTCTTGACTACCGAGTAATTTACTAATTGATAATTTTTAGCTAATTTATAATGAGATGTGTTACAGCAGATTTCAGTCTGTTGTGTGGTGCGGGCCATCATTTGGTCCAGTTGTCGTTTCCTTGGAAACGCAAAATCCTTATTTGCTAAGCTCTTCTTCGTGTTGTTGTCGTTCTTGTTGCTGTTGTCGTTATAACTGAAAGTGGGAGCAGGGGACAGGCGAATATCTGCATTTTATATTAGTTAAAGTAAAAATGTAAATGTCATCGGTCAAGTAGAAGTAGCTTTATGAACGTCTTGACTTAAAGCAACTGCTGTTGACGGCAATTCTGTAAGGAAGCTGTGAATCCTGTTGTACGACATGGTCCTTGTTATAAAAGATTATTTTAGCTGCGAAAATTGTTTTCTTGTAAACCGCATTGTACCCTACTTGTTTCGTTGTAGTTTGGTGAAGAATCTACGAGGTGGGCGCATTTATCTCCCCATACTCTACTTTCACGAGGTATCTACCTTTCTTGTGGACGGGCTTCTGTCGCTTCTGCTTAGCCACCCTGATGAGGGTCTTTGTAGAATATGTTCTTCTTTTTTTTTTCGCTTTTCTTTGCGAAGGCGATGATAGCGTTAACTCATGTCAGCTAGGCAATTCGTTTTCCCTCGTTTTCTCGTACAAGGTGAATTTATGCTTGAAAATATTAGAAAATGCAAAAGTATCATAAAGTTAAAATAGAAGATAGCGTCATATTTTCAAAGGAGTAAAATATTTTTTGTCACACCGTCTATGCAGTTAATTATACGTTCCCGAAAATTAACCTTTCCGACTCGGTGACGTACTAAAGCGCTTTTAAGACTATATGAATGGCCAATGTTGCAAATTCTGTCTTGTCGTTTTGAATAGGTCCTCTTGCTCTAAATTCACGTTCTACACACTTCAGGCTTACTGCTGTCAATGTCCTGTTTGTACTGTTTCATAAAGTGAGTATGTGTAACGTCCGCAGAATGGAGTAGTTTTCAGTTAAGAGAAAGCGCGTTGCAATCACAAGCATGCCAGATTTTCAGATATGTACCCGGGCTGGCATGAAAGATATGCAGTAGTTCGTAGTTATGAGTTGTTTGGAGGACTTGGTAAGGCTATTTTATTTTTGCGATGAACTTTTTATGCCTATTTTCCTAATAACGAGGATTGTTTTGAAATAACGACTTGGAATATGAAGATATCAGTGTTGCTTTGGGATCTGACTGAAGCTTCATGACGTTTGCAGGTGGCGGTGATCGACAAAGTCAATGCTGATAAGTTCAAGAAGATGGTGTACCTCGGTGAAGATCTGATGAAGGCAGCCACGTATGGTCTTCTGGCGTTAGGTGGATTGCTCATTTTGTGCGGCCTCTTTGTTGGCTTGGTTCCTCGCAGGCCGAGTAACTATTTGGTAAGCTCTGTTAAAGTTTAGGATAGCAACTACGCGCAGCTCTTACCTTCTCTTAATGTCTGCTCTTAATGTCGTCGCCCTGAATGGTGACTGACGTTTGTAACCCATGTTTTGAGAGAAGATATGGGAAAGCTGGCCTTCTGTGCATATTGCGATTCTGCAGTCGAAGTAAGGGCTTGCCTCCATAAGCTCGGTTGTTATGTATGCACACCGCCGCTTTATTTTGTTATACCGTCAAGGACCTCGTGTTGCTGGTCTGGCTTGATGCAGGTAGATCTGTTTGTTGTTGTTGTTGTTGAGTATATTTGGCTTGTGCTGAATATGGCTCGCATTGTATACGTTCTTATTTTTTATTTTAAACAGCCCATCAACGAATCTGAGAGTAGAAAAAGCGATCCTATATCATAAGTGCTTGGGCATGCTTGGTCATCGACGTAACGTGCCTGCAACATGAAGATGATTAAGACGTTCAACTTGTAATTGGTCTGTGTATTTTGTCAAGCCAGGCATCATGCGTAAGTGTTTTCCGCGATTTCATCCGAATTTTTCGATTTTTTATTTTTTGTACTTTTCATGTTAGAAGAGTTATTTTTTTTTTGCAAGGCACCGTTTAGTCATTAGCTTCATGTTGAGCCGGTGACTTTTCGTTTCCGAAACCATTCTTCGTATTGAATCTTTTTAGCTCGATTCTTTGATTTATTAGTGGTGTATATTGCCCACTCCCTGCTAAATATGGCTTGCATTACCTTCTGACTTGTACGCTACCGTCTTATTGAAGCCTATCGACGAATTAGATGATTATCTTATATTCTTCCTGTTTTTTTGAATAGCGTTAATTTTTCAGCTATTTTTTTACAGTCCCGAAAGTCAGCACCGACATAGCTTTATGCGAAATTGGATCTTTGTGGTCGTTAGATAATATATTAAAAATATGTAATTTGGTCAGGAGTTTTACATCAAGTTTGGGACATACAAATTTGCAGCTGTCTAAAAGCTTGTGATGCATTGTTGTTGTGGGCGTACCATTTCTTGCGAAAGCGTCGGTCTTTGCGGCCGGCTAAATAGGGATGCCTGCATTGCCTATTAACAGCATATCAATACCCTCAGGATCTCTTTTGTCGACTTTCTGGTTGGTGTACTGTAGCGTCATCAACATCAAATGAGTGGTAACGCTGTGGGTTCGTAATGCGAATATACAGTTGAGACGGTTGCATTCAGAGGAGGGATAATTGTAATTAGGCATCGACCACTTGGATCTCTTTCATCGACCACTTGACTTCGACAGCACTTTGTTAGATATATGTGCAATCGCTCAGATGCGCTATGAACGTTAAGGCACCAAAGCGGAATTGACATGAATGCACAGAACCATCAATGCGTTCACATATATTTTCATAACCTAAGTTAAAGTTGACCCAACAAGAAATCATACACTGCAATCAAGAAATCACACACAACCGTACAGGAAAGAGCAGTCAGGTAAGAAGGATGCGAATTCTTATGGGTTGCAACTAAGGATTCCAGTCGAACAGAATGTTGGTGCTCGAATGCCTTCGACGGAATGATCCTGGTCATCCCAAACGCAATCAATCCGCAAACCAATCAATGCGACAGACATCCAATCCAAACCAACCACAGCATACGAGAAAATGACCACCTAACTTTACTAAGAAACACGAAAACGTAGGTTACGCACAACATAAACACAACATTTACGCACAACAAAAGCACACCAAGTGACTTGGTTCGGTAAGTTCAGAAGAAACAGTCAAATATACTTTAAATTCGGAACGAATGTAACATCCATTATTTTGCGAATTCAATTACAAATCCCTGACCGTGCTTTGATCCGAGGGCGACCGCGGGCGTAGGAGACCAGCTAGGTAAGCCTTGATATTCGAAGAATGAAACGGACTCCAGATCTTTATCATTGAAAAATTGACTATGAAGACGAGCAGGATGCCACCTAGAGCGTCCACAGCGTAATGATGATTCGAGTACATAGCCGCCCATGAGATCCAGAGAACGTGCAACCAAGCAAACTTCTTTCCAATCCACGGCTGGTTCACCAAAATGATGGCGGGCCAGGCAACGTGTAGAGACGGGAAGGCGCCGAACTTCAGCGGAGAAGCTGCGTAGATGCCGTGAAAGAAGTGGAGACCAACAAGCGAATCGAGACGGTGAAAGCCAGCTTCGTTCGAGCCGGACATGAGAAATTCTCCGTTGCTGTCGAACACAGCGCTGTCGACGAACCAGGGAGGAGCGGTTGGAAAAAAGTACTGCACAACCAAAGCAACACAGTTCACCCATCCGGCACACCACATGAACGCAAACACATGCCTACGTCGAGATTCACCGGCTAGAAGGTAGAGCAGAAATAACGCCGGGAGTGGGAAGTGAATCAGATATGGAATGGCAGCTATGAAGTCCAGCAGCGGAACAGCAAATCGAGCTAGAATCCTGTGCGGATAGCAATGGAATATAAAATATTCTAGCCAAGGAAGAAATGTGAAGTTCGGCTTTCGTATTTCGTCTAATCCGGTCACGCTTCGTATCAGTCCATACTTCGAGTAGAAGATTAGGTAGACCAGGTAAGGAAAGATAGCCAGTAGCAGAGGCTTCAAGGGTAGGGCTTCGCGCAACCGCTGCAAGTGATCTTCGAGCAAACCTTGAAGCTCAACCTGAGGGAGACATAAAGCAATAAGTATTAATCAGCTACACCAATGCCCGCGAGCAAAGTCTTTCTAAACTTCTTTCCAAGAAGGCTTCTGCCATTCCTTATAGTTTTTCAACATTAAGGTATAATGTATAAATGTTAAAAAACTTCCTTGGGTACAAGAATCTATATAATTCATACGCGTTACAACAACAACACGAATATATTTTCCCAAACAGTTAACACGAATTAAGCAAGATTCTACATGGGAAGGAGATTCTACTTTGCATGGGCTATTATTTTGAAGAGCCCCTCTCGGTCAATACTTAGTAAGACAAGAACTTCTTGCGAAACATTCGAATGCCTCCACCAAACCATATAAAAAAAAATTCTGCTAATTAGCAAGCGTTTCGACTCCTGAGTAAGCGTCTGCGTCTCAAAACTCATTCTCGTTTAAAACGAGAAATTTCTCGTCGCATTTGAATGGAAGACCGCTGTTCTTTTCGTGTCGAAACTTCTCGCTTGTTTCAAGACGGACCTTCGTTTCGTCTCGAAACTCAAAATGTTTCGAGACGAAGACCGTCACTCCCGAGTATCATGCACTATAATCATTACTATGACATAATTCTTGTTGCTATTAACGTATTTGGTAATGGTTGGTAAGACGCGGCAATATTTACTTAGCAATTAGGCAATATAACTCCGTAAAATTAAGTCGAGCGAATCCTGCATAACTTCCTTTCATAAACAATTCGAACTAATTATCACTACAAGACGAGTACATATGTTTTTACTCGCTGTACGAAATCTCTGTCTCGGTATCGATTGTGTTGATTGCGTAAACAGTGCAGTGAATGAACAAAGCCTTCTGTATATAGTTATGAATAGACAAGACGTTCCTCACACACCCAAAGATTGCGCAATTCATGATGAACAATGAACAATGTCTCGGTTGAGTAAGACCCAATTAAATTGCGCAAACTGCGTTGACGAATAATGGTGCAGTTGGGTCAAGACCAGTTCGTACCGTGTAACTTTGTAGCACCGAACAAAGGCTATTTTATTTGAGTTGGGCAAGTGGTTGCATGTTATCGCAAATTTGTATTAATGAAGGGCTTATTAATAAGTATGTATAAAAGCAACGAATCAAGACACTAGAAACAAGACACAACTGAACGCAAAACAAGCGAAGACTGGTGCTGGTTTCGGAGGCGAAGAAGAACGAGAAAACGATATTTAAATATAAGTTTATTTGGTTGAACCAGTTGTCTTCCCGTGTCGAAGTAGGGCGCGCTACCCTCAGTGAAGTGTTAAGTAAGTCCTAGCACTGCATGATCCTAGTTCTTGGACGCTTAGGTGCATCTAAGGTCGCGTGGTAAGGAAGTCTAGGTGACTATTTCCTAAGATACGCTGCGCAAGTCTGTGCTTATGCGTGAAATAGAGAGGGTAGAATAGAGGGCAGATGTTACACTCGCATTAACAGCCAGCATAAGACTTATTTCGAGTTTGACTTTATCTGCTATCAACCAAAACAGATTTCTCGCTAATTCTGTCTAGTTGAAACACAACATCGCTTCAAGATTTGGGAACTAAATCAACTAGATTTTAGAAAGCAACTGATGCCGCAACCAAAAAATATTTTCACAGCAAAGTAATTTAAAAATGGCCTGAACGGGAACAAAGATCTAGATAAAAAAAATGGAATTATATGGAAAATGGAAAATAGAAAATGTAGCAAGAGAACCCTGGGTGTAGGATTGGTAGGACTTCGCTGGAAAGGGTTACTTGGCTACAGCAGACAAATAATAAACGTCACTCTGCGGACCTTGGCTTAGGGCGTAAGGCCATCAAATTATTGTTCAAAGCTGATGATGACGGCTCTAATTTGCGGGTTGCTCGTCGGCGAAGGGCAATGACGAAGGTCCCCCAACAGGAAGAAACCGACCTTGACGCCATAGGATGAATGAAAACCATTACATCAGCGGCCGCGCGAGGGTTTCAAAGCAGGAAATGACGCGCAGCATAATGCGCCAACCTGAAAGCGAACGAAACAACCCAACAACAAACAAAGGACGCTATTTGCAGTAACTGAGAAACTTAACAGCTAACTCTTACACACACCGTGATTACGCGCAATCAACCCCACCACATTTTTATCTGATATGCAAGCACCATGGAGACTACTTTGGAAGCTACTTTGGACGAGAAACACTTCGCAAGCATGCTGCTCTAAACTCTGGTAGCAAATACTGGTTACTGTGAGCAATTGAAGGAACAAGAATTAAAAATTTGGATTGCTTTCAAAAATCATAATATATAAAACACTACACACAAACACACACAAACATATATAGATATATATATATAAGATGACAATAGTTTTTGTCAAAAGCTCGTAAAAATTAGGATTTTCTTTGAAGTCAATATATATATATGTATCTACATATACAGCTTTGTCATGTTTTTTATAATAAAAACATACACTGTAGTACCTGCCATGCACCAAACCTGAAACATGACCTGTAAAATCGAGGAACCAGTAAGTCAATAGCACATAAAATAGTAGAATCTCCTTAGAGGCCTTTTTTTTTCCAGTTATATACCAGTTACTGGACAACATAAATGTCTAACACAAATAAAAAAGTAGATATCCTAATGACAACTTCTGCTAGGGCGGCCAAGCTTTGACGTAATCTAATCAATTATGATCAACCAAATAACCAATCAAATAACCAGGACATATATAAGGTTTCAAAATTCTTCTTCATAAACTTAAAGCAAAGAACTCATCAGTAGAAGTGTAAAACTATACTAAGTACACAAACAATATTAGAATAGCATGCCATAGAAGAAATTTACAATCAGATAAAGGAAATCAGATCAAGGCACAAACCTGCTTGGCCTCCTTGTATATTTGAAAGGCTTCCTTTAAATTGCGAGCAAACTGATTCCAAGACACAACAATCTAAAGCCAGAGAATAAATAGTTACAGCTATATCTTGTGCTGTATTTGCATCAAATTATGCAATGGAGAAAGTTTCTTAGAACACTCACCAAACTCTGACAAAAAATCAGCAAATGCAAGGTCTAATCAAAAAGTTTTACTCTTTGTTTACTGTGCACCACATCACCCAACGGAGGATAAAAAACCAGAGCAATTATTTTACTCAGACAAAATCAGCAATCGCAGAGTCTAGCTAGATAGCCATATTTTGCATCATATTACCCAATGCAGAAATTACTTTAGTTCAATGAAAATGACTATCTATCCAAATAGATTTCAAATTTCCAACTTCTACACAAGAGCGATGGTTATAACTCCAACTATCACCTGTAAGTCACCAAGGCCAAACATAACGCCTCGCACCAACCAGAGTTTACGTATAAGTAGCATGAACACAGCCAGCGAGTTATATAAATTCGATAACCAAACCTTGGCTCGTAAACACATTCGCACACATCAACTTGGCAAATCAAATTTCATCTTAAAATGGCACCAATAAATAAAACAAAAAAAAAAAACGATAAAAACACTGGAACTAGACTTACCCGTCCAGCTTTCCCTTGCATAAGGGTTTGCTTAGCTTCATCGTATACATGAGTAGGCAGCAACGACACAGGCATATCAAGAACAATCGTATTAAACACTGTTAAAATCAAATTAAGATCGTTGCTTCTATTCGAAGACAAACAACTCGTCAAATCCAGTAAAGTATATGAAGCAAGGCCAAGTAATGAGCACTGCTTTTTCGTTTTGCTTTTTTTTTTTGTTCGTTAGTTCTTTCGGTCCAGAGTCCCCTTCCTTGCAGGCGCGATCCGCCTACAACCTCCTCAGCGACATTTCTTAACGACAAGTCCAGAAAGGAAGTCCCCTTTGCGCCCATAGGGATCGTGCACTTGCACAGCGGCGTTATTACCTGCGCTGACCGTAAGAAAAGACAGATCGCGCAACTTTTAGTTTCCAGGCCCCGAAATCCCAAGTCTGTGGCTTGCACGACTGTCCTCCCCAGGGGTCCATATGGCGAACAACCTTCTTGTGAGTTACCGGCTAGCGATTGCTCTCAGGGCACCACAAATTTATGCTTGTAGTTCTAGAATACTAAGGGTCTGCGTCTCGAAATGTTTTGAGTTTCAAGAAGTTTGGAGCCGAGACGAAGGTCCGCCTCGAAACAAACGAGAAGTTTTGAGACGAGAAGAACACCGGTCTCGATTCAAACGAGACAAGAAATTTCTCGAAATTTTTCGAAATTTCTCGTTGTAAACGAAAATGAGTTTCGAGAGACAGGTAATGAGTTATGGAGAGAAATTTATGACTGTCCAAGAAGTGGTAGTGAAGATTCAAGATTCAAGATGTATTTGCCCATCCAGCGAAAGCTCAAAAAAGTGTATACATACAATTTCATTGCCGAATGGGAGGGAGGGCTATTCATGTCAAAGCTAATTGCATGGGTTGAGCCCACCATTACTCTGGCTAAAATTTACAAAAAAGAAGTACACAAAACATTCTCGTAAGAATGTTTACGCAAAAATAATGCTAGATATCACACCATATCCATCTGTAATAGTATGCACGTTGTCCTCCAACTGTCAGCAAATGATTGGACGAATTTTAACCGCCATGCAGTAAACCCGCACATCGATATTCGATGAAGCAGTAAATAGTGATTACATATAACGTACGAATATATTTTTTTCTCCCCATCGTTCTCTATGAAAAGACTCAAGGCCTTCTTGGAGAACCATGCCATCTAAGTACCTAGTCTAGACTTATAGTGACGTATTCGATAATATGCTTGTAAATTTTGGTTCGGCCTTCTTGGTTAGTAACTTGCGGCGAAACAGCCCAAATAGAAAAAAATTCAATATGCGAGAAATTTTTCTAGTTCCAGTAGAACGGATACTGAGACTAAACCACGGTAGAAATAGTCGCGCGCACGTTGTGGAAGATAATCCATACTGTTGTTTGCCGACGCTTTACTTTGATCTTGTTCTTGATTTAATCTTTATCTGACAATTTTACAAGTCCGACCATTTTTATACTCACTATTGAAAGTAGACTGCTAACCCACACAAATTATAGGCAATTTAAATGCAATCAGACGAAATAACTGATGAATGGAAAACACAAACAGATAACGTCTGATGGCGGGAAGCACATCAGAAAGCACGCATATGAAACTGAGAAACTTTCAGGGGGAAGTCCGCCACCAGGAAGTATGTAAGCCGTTCTTGACACAAGGCGCGTCAATAAGACTCTGCGCTTAATTACAGCATTAAAGCAATTTCTTATTTGTTATATTATTATACATATAATATATATTATGCGTTAGTTCTTCAAGTCCAGACTCACCTTATTAATATTTTCCTTTAGTTCCTTGTGATGATTTGTTGGAACGGTGCCTTAAGCGCCCTCAATTAGTTCAGTACTTGGCTTTGAAGAGTGAAGATCAGTGTGTGTGTGTGTGTGTGTGTGTGTGTGCGTGTGTGTGTGTTTCTTTTTAAATCGTTCTTTGCTGAATTTTAGATTCACATTTGTAATCGGCCAAGTTAAGAAGTTCACCAGTCTCTCCTTTTCCCCAAAGCCAACACGTTTCACCGTTTAAACTACCAAACTTTACAGTTATGTAAAGATTCAGTTTATTTTAAAGATATGTTGAGCAAAGTGGTACCCGCGTATAAAAGTGATCTAATACCGCATTTTCCCTTAGAAGTATGGGTATACACAGCTCCTCACGTCTTGTAACTGGTACGCCAAAGAAGAGGCTTTAGAGAGCGAATCTCATCTATGTACCAATAAAGATCTGTCTGGTCTTCGTAGATGCATTCGTGCAAGTGAAGTCGATGTTGGTCATGAAAATTAGAAATGGTCGAGAGCCTAATTTCTTGTTTTTGAATCCGACGCAGCCTCTGCTGGTTTCTTCGACCGGCAAAACTCCAGACTAAGCATCCGTAAGATAGATAAGATTGAACAGGCAAAAATTAATGGTTTAGGTGTTCTCTTCTATATGCCATTTCCTTCTGAAAAAACAATCTATCAGTAAACACAACGAATCTTCTTCATTGGATAAGACAGTTAAACGCCTCGAAATAGTGAGCATTCCTCCGGGCGGTATGTATCTGCTCCAAAGAACGATGGTGAGTAAATAATTACCACCTATTCTCCCAAAAATAAATAGGGTTGCATTAACCCCGTCCCATAAAGGAAAACCCGCTATTAATTGTCGTCTGACGTATGTAAGTAATTCCGACTATTAAGTTTTTCTTTCGCATTTTGTATTGTTTGAATGCCGTTTATGTTGCGTTTTAATTAAGAAAGCATGATTAACGAAAGCAAATGCAAAGTATGCAAACGCTCTATACCCTTCCACCTGCGTCACATCTGCTGCCCTTCCTGCAACTCTTCCCTCAATAAAATCGAATTTTCAGTCAGACTTTACTTTTGGTTCCGGAGTAAGAACGGATATGAATCAACTTTCGTAGAAATATGTCAAGCTAAGAGGAAAAATATCATATGTGGCTGCCCTTACAAGTACCCAAACCTTCTCCCGCAACGTTATTTGACGCATGCCTACGTAACCTACTAAGTTATGATACGGATAAGGGTACGTCTGACTTCAATAATATAGTTACCAGCCACAACTTACAGCCTTTACAGCCTACTCGAGTTACCCTTCGCTAAGAAACATTGATTGACAATTCATTTACGAATAACATAAAATATGACTCCGTAAGCGGTAATCTTACCTGTGCTATTTCCGACAACTTTGCGCAGTTTGCTGTCTTTAAAAGTTACAGTGCACGTCCAGAAAAGATCAAGGCGAGTTTCTTGCGGAACTATCTAATGCTGACTGGTAGCTCCTGTTTGATGGCGATGCAGGCCCTAACATGTTGACACGCGTTTTTGTGGATAAACTTACATATTTACTTCATGTAAAGGCACCTTATAGAAAACTAACCAGAAAAGAGGTAAGATTGCAGCCAAAGTCGTGGATTACATTTGAAATCCTTAAATCAATGAAAATTAGAGATAGATTTCTACAGCTGTACCTGAAGGAATCTGATCAGCAAAAGAAAGGGAGCACTACTAGTGTTCTGAAGGAAGTTGAGAACCCGAAACTGAAGCTAATTATCCTCGCGTGGTGTGCAAAATTAGTGATGTGAAGCTAATTATGTTTGCGTGGGAACTAATTATATTGCTAAGGGTGCTTGCTGGTATGGAAACAAGTTAATTATGCGTTTAAAAATATATAGAAACTAGCCCTTTTCTAGGCACGAAACTATTTGGGTCTATAGAAATAATTGGGTAACGGGTAACTCATGGGATGTCGAAAAGCTGGCCAACCTACTAGACGTACTAGTAATCGATCTGAGTGAGGCAGGCCGACCTGAGGAATTGGGAAATGGGACTCTGCTTATAAAGGTGACGAGATGATTCGTGGTCTAGAGACACGCGGTAGAGAACACCAACAAACGATGTTTGGAGACGATCAAGCTACGCAGTCCTTGAAGCGCTGTTGCAACGTTTTTGGTCTTGGGTATCCAGTCTGGCTATGCCTAAAATTCAAGGGCATGAATGTTGCACAACGATGGAAGATAGTCAGAACTCAGTGGTTCGATGCTTGAGAACGACGCACCGTGGCACTGACTGCAAGCGAAAAAGAACTTGCGAAGTGGCTCGTTGCAAAGAGTATCACAACTGCCCACCGCACGAAGATAATGGCCCTATGTCGGAGTGGGCACGTAAACATCGAAGAGTGACAGTTAACGCGCTGCCTGATGACGTTGAATGTTAACTGGTCAGTTTGGATGGGAAACTGAGCCAGCGAATATATGCATACACAGCGGAGAAGGTCATCGGCAATTTCCATCCGTTTGATTGGAAGGTCGAAGCAGGAAGTTGGGCTTACTTGAAAATAATACCCTTTCCAAAGCTTTGTTCGCGACCCGTAGTCGACATTCTTATTGGAGACGACCATGCAGCCCTGAACAAATCACTAAAAGAAATACAAGGCGAACCGGGGGAATCGATTGCGTGCCTGACCACCTTGGGATGGACTTGTGTCGGAATCATTGGCCGTCATCAGACTGGGTTTCAATCGTCGCAATTCAGTGGTACGTTCTTAGTCGACGATGTATATCCACTAAACAAGACGCTGAAGCAGTTCTGGGAGATCGAGAAATTAACTGACGTTATGCAAGGCGATTACATGGCGATAAGGGAGAAGAAAGCGCTAGAAATGGTGGATTGGTCGTTAAATTACATCAACTTGAGGTACCAGGTTGTTATGCCTTGGAAGGATGATCCAAGCAACCTTCCAAACAACTATGATGTTGCGCAAAGGCCACTGTTGAGCACGGAACGACGTCTGCAGAAAATGATAGCCTTGGGAAATCTTATTCAGCGATCATCCAAGACTATGAGAAGAAAGGTTACATTTTGAAAGTCGATGTGACTGAAAACGCAACCACGGGAGCATGGTATCTCCCACAAGTTGCTGTATCCAAGCCTGAGGAGCAGACAACAAAGACGAGGATTGTCTTTGATGCATCAGCGAAGAAGAATGGCGTTTCACTTAAAGATGTGATTTATACGGGTCCTTAGCTCCAGCGAGAACTGGTTTACGTCCTACTGCGTTTCCGCCGATTTCCAATGGCTCTGCTATGCGATGTAGCTCAGATGTATCTTCGAATAGGCTTGGCTTCACAAGGCCGTGTGTATCATCACTTTCTTTGGAAAGAACTGGATGAAGCGCGACCACCTGATGAGTATCAGTTCAATAGTCTTAGTTTTGGAGTTAACTCCTGTCCATTTCAAGCGCAGTTTGTAACTCGGCACCACCTGAAGGCTAAAGAAATGCCGAGAGCTGCAGGAACACGTGTAGAGCTCCATATAAGTGGTTTAGAATCCACGTATATGGAAGACATCACGGATTCCACTAAGACCAAAGAAGAGGAGACTTTATCAAGGAGTGACATGGTTTTGGATGTCAGCGGCGATGCGCGCAAGGTAATGGCTATCCGACTTACAAGGTGTACTCAGCCACATACCAAGAGCAGACCATGCATCTGAAGTTGATCGTGATGTAGGACGTGTACCCTTATTGAAGACCCTAGGAGTGCTTTGGGGGGGCCAAAGACGATGTATTCACTTTTAAAAGTCAAAACCCTGATTAGAATGCTACAATTATGAAGCGAAATCTCTTGAGTACAATTTCAGCTTTGCTTGATCCCATAGGGTTCTTGGCACCTTACCTGGTCCATGCAAAGACGTTGCTTCAAGCTATCTGGCTTACTGGACAAGACTGGGAAGAGCTACTGGGAGACAGTCTAACTAGGAAGATGTGCCAGTGGTACAACAAGCTTCCGGAGACATCCAGCATAAGAGTTCAAAGATGCATCCAGCTCCAGAGTGAAGCATGCGAGGTTGGCTTGCACTTCTTCAGCGATCTTTGCTAATGTCAGCTGTGGTGGCTTTTAGTACAAAACTGGCAATGTCTCTGTGCGGATGGTTGCATCAAAGTCACGAGTTGCACCATTGCATGCTGTAAGCATCCCTCGGCTTGAGCTAATGGAGCTACACACAGCATGTATCTGGCAAACAAGCTGTTACCTACTATCACTTTAAACATCGAAAGGCAAGTGTTCTTATGGACGCACAGCATGGCAGTACTGTGGCGGTTGAAGAACAGGAGCACAGCTCTAAAAACCCTTCGTCGGAAATCGAGTCGCCAAGATCCAGAAGAGAACATACCTTGAGACCTGGAATCAGGTAAACTCAGAAATTAATCCGGCCGCCTTAGCAACACGGGAAATGAAGATCAGTCAGCTACGAGAAAGCAACTCATGGTGGGAAGGACCCATATTTCTTAAACAACCTCGGGAAGAATGGGCAAAGTCGAATCTGATTCCGACAACTAAAACGTCCATAGAAATCCGGAGGGAAAAAACGGATGACCAGTCTTTAACAGACACGTGCCAGTTTAATATGAATGCCGATCTGAATAATGCACAAATAAACCGTCTAAATCCAAGGCGATATTCCTCTCGAAAGAAACTGAGAAGAATCAGGGCTTGGGTCACTCTTCGTGTGTAACAATCGTAATGCTGCGGACAGCAGAGAGAGAGAGAGAGAGAGAGAGAGAGAGAGAGAGAGAGAGAGAGAGAGAGAGAGAGTGGAGAGCTGAGCTACAGAATTGACCGATGCTGAATGTGAAGTTATTTGCGATGCGCAACACGAAGATTTTGCTGCCGACTGCAAGGCACTTCTATGCGAGAAACAAGTTAATAAGCAAAGCAAACTGTTTTGCCTAAACCCGTTTGTGGATAAAGACGGGCTCATTCGTGCAAACAGCCGTTTGGCTTATGCCGACTATTTGTATTAGGAAGCGAAGAATCACGTAATTCTTCTGAGAAACTTTCTAGGTTATTGGTTCATCTCCAACTATTGCAAAAACTCCTTATCTTTACACAAGTTTCTATTATCATACCTTTACCAGTCTTGTTTTTTTTATTTTATATTACATTAAGTCCTTACTTTTCTCCACTCTTCTTTCTATCTTTGAAAGTATGCAGACTATTCATACCTTTACATCTACGGCACACGTCGTGCAAAATTGGTAAAAGTTTTGTCCATTCAAAATGCTCGAAGAGAGAACGTACTTATAATGGCTCATGGAAATGCGCATATTGCATTAAAAAAGAATTACCTTTCTGCTAAATTAGCAATGAATCCCTTTAACTAAGTTTTGGCGGGTTAGTGTAGTCACCTTTTCTTAGTTTAAAACTCTTGCCCGATTCTAAAGATTCCTGACGACACGAAGTGTAAAAACGAATTCCTCAAAATATTACGATATTGCTAATTTTGTAGACAAAATGTTTGACCCCAACACATCGCTAGGTGTATTCCACATGAACACGGGCGAGAAACCATGACGAATTATGTATCCTGTTGAAATCATTGTCCTACAACTTTAAGATCATCGGGATCTCAGAAACACGGCTAACCGGAAAGCTGGGTGAATATTTGTTCAAAGGTTATAGCTTCGTTGATACCAAGACACTTAGCAATGCAGATGGAACGGGTCTCTACGTACATAACTCTCTGCAAGGTGATTTCAAAATTAGACACGATCTCTGCATCTAAATGGCAAATGGAGTTGAAGCCAATTTTATTGAAATATCCTCACTTGTAAGGAAAAACATAATTTGTGGTTGCATTTACAAGCATCCTAGATTCACCCGAGAAAGTTTTCGAGATGATTGATTCCTAAAGATTCTACAAAAGGTTAATATAGAGGACAAATTTGTAGTGATTGTGGAAGACCTTAATATTGATTTGCTTGCTTATGATAGGTTTGTTGCTTCTAGTGATTCTTATGATATGGCAGGCTCTTTTTGTTTACAGCCGTTGATACTGCCGCCCAGTCGCGTAACGCTACGATCGCAAATCCTCATATAAAGCATCTTTTCTAATAAATCCCTTTGCAATTCAACGAGTGGCAATATAACCTGCTTGATTTCTGACCACTCTGCTCTATTTGCAATGTTCACCGACTAAAATCGAAGAAAAATAACGATGCGGGAGAAACCAGTATACGGGCGCTCGAATAAATTATTCTATGAGAGGCCATTCCAAGAAGAATTTTCGTACATAAATTGGGATTCACTTTGTAGAAAAGAACTGAATCCCAATTTCCTTAAAAAATTATAGTAGAGAAGGTCACTTACATCATAAATTTAATGGCTCCCTTTAGGAGACTTACTAAAAAAGAACTAAACATTCAACAGAAACCGTAAATCACTAAGGATATCCTGCATGCTATGAAAGTAAGAGATCATTTACTAAATATATACGTTAAAGAAAAAGATCAGCATACACGAACAGAATCTCGTGTTAAATGCAAAAGGCAACGCAACATTGTCGTTAGCATGATGAAAAAAAGTAAAAGTTCGTACTATTCAAACTATTTCATACAGAACAAAAGCAATATAAGCCAAACTTGGGTCCGCATAACCTCGATTCTCAAGCAGAACAAGAATTCCAAGCATCCTCCTGCTTTGTTCATGAACTAAAATGGCAGTGTAGCTAAGGCGCCATTAGATTTTGCTACCGCCTTTAATATCTACCTTTCCCAGATTGGGAAAAATCTTGATGGAAACATTCCGAATAGGAAAAGGAAAAATTTATGGCTTGCATGCCCCCATGCTCAACACAAAGTATATTTTTATAGCCAGCAGATCCCATGGAAGAAGTCAACCTAATAAATTCTTAAAGTGCATCTCAAGCTTGTGAACCAAACAGCATTCCAACCAATCTTTTGAAAATTGGCTCCTCAGTTCTCGCGGCACCAATTTCCTATATGATGAATCAATTCTTTAATCTAGGTATTTTCCCTAACGTCCTGAATATGTCAAAGGTAATTCTCGTATATAAGTCAGGTACCACGGAACTACGAAGTAATTATCGACCCATTTCACTGTTATCGAACCTAAGTAAAATTCTGGAGAAAGCAATGCACAGAAGGTTAAATCAATACGTAGAGAAGTCTAACCTCATCTACAAATTGCAATTCGGATTCAGAAAATAACATTACAACACTTTAGTCAATTTAATTACCTGTATTAGCGAAAACTTGTCGGAGAGTATGCGTGTGGTCTGTCCTTGGACCTGCAGGAAGCATTTGATACTGTCAATCAAGCCATTCTACTAGAAGAACTTGCTATCTACGGAATTCGCGGAGTTTACAATAATTGTTTTGTATCGTATCTGCACGGTCGGAGAGAGTTTGTCACTATTGATAACGAGAGTTCGGAGGTTAAGGATATGAACGTTGGTGTTCAACAGGGGTCAATTTTAGGCCCACTGCTACTTTTAATATACGTAAATGATTGAATTAATCAAAACGTTAAAGGCAAAAATTTTGCGTGACATCACACAAATTTACGATTCGCTTTGCACCAACAGATTATCTTTAAACGCGAAAACTGAAGTCATGCTGTTCCAACCGACAAATTAACAGGATTTTGTAAAAGTGACAATAAAGATCAAAACAAAAAAAAAATATCACTCTCAAAATAAGTCAAGTATCATGGTATTATTATAGACTCGCGATTTACATGGAGAGACTACCTGACTGAACCATCCAAAAAACCGTGCCTCCTCTCTAAAATACGCTATTACTTTGATATGAACACTCTCGTATCGCTGTATCACAGTTTGTTTTTTTTCATTTGCATGTAACTTACGGCTGTCTTTCATGGGGATCAGCACGCAAAACTGAATTAAATCGAATAGCAAAGTTACAACATTAAGGCGTAAGAATGATTACTTTTCTGATTTAAGGAAGCCCACATCTGCGTTGTTCTCGAAACTTGGTATCTTGAAGCTAGAAGACTACATTAGTATCAATTTATGGCTTTTTATGCATGACTGGCATAACAATAACCTACCCGAATCATTCAGCAATTTCTTCGAATTCTATTCTGCCAAAGCCGGTACTCGAATGATTGCTTTGCACAAGCTGGCTTTACCAACACGACGTACGGAGCTGTTTGGTAGTAATAGCATAAAGACTTAAAGGAGCGTCCGCCTATAATCAACTTATAGACCTAAATAATGACATTACTAAATCAAAAATCCCCTTCAAGAAGGAAATCAAAACTTTACTTATGACTGGATATGATTGAGTTCCTAATTTTGATCGCACTACTCGACTCATACGGCCATGTAACATTTGCATCGAGCGAAGTTAAATATGCGATCGTAGCTTTGCTTGTTGATCACGACGTCCTTCGTTTATATTTATTCATCTGTTGTGTCGTTGCCTGACAATTTTAGGTCACTTTGCCTTTATTTTTGTTCTATTTTTATAAATTTTCCCGATTGCTTACTCATTTACATTGAGCTACGATACAAACTTGATTTAAGTTGAGCATCAGCTGAGTAAACATTTTCCCTGATTGAGCCACAATGTGCAAGTACCATATTTCTCTGTAATGCTTTGCCATTCCGTATGGGATTCTCCGATCCAGCTCTATTTTGTGTTTTGTCGTGCCCAATTTCCATTGATCACATCCTGGACATAACTGCCATACTGTTTCGTCTTGCTTTTTCCCACATTTTCCTACCGCTCTATCCGAGAATTACAGTAATGTTCATGAGTTTTACGATTAGGTGGCTTCTTCGACCTAATTAGCCCTGGCTAGGAGGACGCCTCCTTCTCACATAAATGAATAAATCACTATATTTCTTCCAACTATGAACTTGCCGTCTGTTCCCGATTCGAACAAAAGTGTAAGTGAAACGATCGCGCAGATCTTATGCCTAGTGACGCTTCGAAAAGTCAGGTTACACGTCGCGCGCTTATATGAACAGCCGGGGAAGGGACACACCACTAGATCCCAGGACAGAGTATTCCCAAATAAATATATCTTTTCTAATAAACAACACAAGTAACTGGAGTGCTTTCTTTTTGTACCCAAGTTTCCCAGAAACAAAAGCAGTCCGATGTACCTTGAATTCGTACTCTGCTTTCCCCGATTGTCCTTCTCCGACTCCTTCTCACCGACTGATCCTCAAATCTGTTCTCTTCACATACGTAACGCCACCAAGAGCACCTATGGAGCAATTGGATGTTTCGTTTGGAAATTCTTCCGAGGTGCGTCTTGGTGGCATTGTCAAACGAACTTCTAGGTGGTGATCCACCAATCGGATGCTCGGTTTTCATGTTTGTAACTCGAACCCTAGGGCTGATTTCTGGCACACCGCCAACTCGTCTTTTCTCAGACTAATGAGTTTTAAAAAATCTATTTCTATGGCAAGGGGTCTTTCATCTTCCCTGCGATAGTTGGACGTGTCCATTAGTTTTTCAACATTAATTGCAACGTCTTTATGGAAGTCGTCCCGTTTCTAAAAAGCAATATGTAATATGTAATATCCTAGAATATTAATTTGATATGTATTATCTATCTATATTCTATATGAATATCAATGACCATCTTAGAACATGAATTCTAGTTAATCTTCTTATATCGTAATGGTGTACACCCCTACAAATTGGCGACGAAAGAAGCCATTTGCCTTAATGTTCTGTTTTATTTTTGTCTTAAGACGATTCGCTGGACACGGAAAACTGAACTGTGAACTGTCGTATTGAGCTACAACTTTGCCTTACGCAGTTTGTCACTACACTAAGGGTCTACGTCTCAAAAATTTTTGAGTTTTGAGATGTTTCGAGACGAGACAAAGGTCCGTCTCCAAACAAGCAAGATGTATCAAAACGAGAGGGAGGTCTGTCCCGAAACAGCCGAGAAGTTTCGAGACGAGAAGGACATCGATCTCGATTCAAACGAGACGAGAAATTTCTCGAAATTTCTGGAAATTTCTCTTTTCAAACGAGAACTTCGCAACATCACTAGCTCTCATACACCTGCTCTCGGCAAGCAGAAGGTCACACTGCGCGCTCAATAATGTCGAATCAGAGAAGAGGCTTTCCGATGCAGAGGTTTCACTGCCCGCGTGAAATTCGCGTCTCCCCGCGTCTCACCACTAGCGATTAGAACATGATCTAATTTTTTAATTCGCCGCGCGGAGAATCACGACAGCAACCAATCGCCACTTAACTTTCTTCTGAAACAATTCGGCCAGTAGTTTCGGTCTATAAATGCCGTTTGACATAAAAATTAAGCATTACCAAGCAAAATTCCTCTACTTCTTCTTTCTGAATAATCTTTCTATTAAAGTTCAGAACGTTACCACTTTTTTATTCGAGGAAATTATTTAACAATCAGCTTATGCAATCATCGGTGATATTTGCTTTCAAAATTGTATCTGAGAAGATAAATGAGGACCCTTGATGGGTAAATCTTCAAAAGAAATAATAAGGCTAATAATTTATGTTATGTGACGTGTCAGTCCTTTCTTGGACCGTCTTCAGATTAAACAAACAAGAATACAATAAATAAATAAATAAATAAAAACAACCGAGGAGAGCACATATCGATACAGTAACGTCTTCGAAGTCGAGCTTCACATCTTCAACTGAATCAATTCTAGTTCCGGTTTCATACGGATGTTCAATACAAGAAATGTCAGGTCAAGTCACTGCAACAGTCAATGACGGAATTTTTCCATGCAAGCAACTCATCTGTGGAGTATCATCAGCATTTGATCATTTCCAGAACAAGTGAAAACGGTTTTCTACGGCTGCAAAGGAGCCGTAAGCATCTCTAAGGATAGTTTCATTTTCGGAAAAACTCAGAACGAATACGATGAGATAGTCGAAAACGTTTTTTCTCGATTGAAAGCAGATGAAGCTCAACCCTGCAAAATGGACGTTCAGCAGATATGAAATACTCTTCTCAGGTCTCAATTAACGCCAAAAGATGTATATCCTGATGAAACTAAAGTAGAGGCAACCAACGCGTTGAAAACACCGGAGAACGTAAATATGGTCGCAGTTTTCTTGGTCTTATCAACTTCTGTTCAAAATTTATAAGGAACTACATATCACATCTACATCTCTACGGAACTTGGCAAGGAAGAGTTCAGATTTTTTGCTGGAACAAAGAAAATGACGAAGCTTTTAATGTCTTAAGCATAAGCTAGCAGAGGTTAAGTGCATCACGCATTGTAAGCCAAAGGCGGACACGAAGATAATTGTCGACGGATTGGTCTTGGAGCAGTTCTCGTTCAAACTCAATCCTACGGCTCCGACCGCCCAGTCGCCGACGGAAGTCGTTCGCTAAACCCTGCCGAACGCAGGTACAGCCAGACTGAACGAGAAGCTCTTGCGGTCCTCTTCGGAGCAGAACAATTCCATTTCTTCGTGTACGACAAGCGATTTGAAGTAGTCATTGATCGCAAACCGATGCTGCACATCCTGTCAAGTCGATCATCACCACCTCCTCGAATCGAAAGATGGCGGATGCGTCAATCGAAAAAAAATTCGAGCCTGGTTCAAGAAACGCTTCTGGTTATCTATCGTGTTCACCAATGAGTTTGTTTATCCGAGAGAAACCCGACGACTACTACATCAGATTCTTAATTGAGGAAGCCGTTCCGCGTTCTCTTTCACTAGAAAGAATCAAGATGGCTACCAGGAAAGAAGTCACATTTCAACAGGTCATCACTGCCATAGCCGCAAAATAGTGGTCGAACGCATCAGTTACATAGCCGTACAAACTTTGCAGAGAAGAGCTATCCGTAGACAGATTTGTCATACCCCATGATCTACAAAACGCGACACGGGAAATAGCTCACCTTTCCCATCAGGGAATTACCAAGACCAAGGCGTTACTCCGCGAGAAAGTATGTCGGTCTGGCATGCACAAGTAGAAAACATATTTTAAAACTGCTATTCATGCCAATTTACTGCGCCAGCCGCTTCAAAACACGAACCTTTGCAGATGTCTACCATTCCATCTACTCCATGGGATAAGATCGGTATAGGTCTGCAAGGCTCGTACCCACAAACGAGCACCTATTAGTCACTAGGGACTGTGCAGGTTCGATGTTGGAAGCCGGAGGTATGTTGGAAGCGGAAGTAATTAGACCACGATTAGCGGCTCGATTCCTTTGAAGCGGATGGCTTCCGGAACGCGGAAGTAATTAGACTGGGAAAATCAGATATGCTTAATTGGAGAGCTATTTGTGCTACATTCAAGCTCTTTCAGGCGGCTGGCGTGACTCAGCTCTAAAAGCACTTCCTGCTCGCGAACTGCTCTTGCGATGCGTGCTAGAAGTGTGATTTCGAATGTAGGTTTGAAACAGCACCAATAAAATTATGCAATTAAATATACCTACGATGCCTTACAATGCTTTGATATATGCATGGTTATGTTATTAAAAATGAATACAACTAAACATTTGTATTTAATCCTTAGGCCAGAACGATCGCATAAATACCGTTTCGGCGAATACTGTGTGACTTGCACCATATGTTCTCAATTTCTTGAAAGTGCACCAGTTCTTGTAATTAAACCTGCAGTAAGTGAATACTTTCCTGCAAGAAATTAGGTACGTAGGATTCCGACTTTTATTATAACCTCTGAAGCCTCTGCTAATGCAATGTCAATTTGGCCTTGTTTGGCAACAGACAAGAACCTTTGCATAAACTGGTCATTGTAGACTACTGATGTTGTGTAGGTCGCGCAGTAGAGTGACTGAGTGGATACATTTCCAAGCCCTGCAGTGCCGACTCCAAGAGCTTCACGCTACTTCGTCAAGGCTCCGCTACCTTCACAGTTGGGGTGCAGAATTCGCATATGCCGGTGTAAGTCGTGCGTAGAGTCGGCTCTGAACTACGCATTTGATTGGCAAAGTATACACTGAGGTTACACTAAAATTATTCCTAGCAATCACTAAAATTATTCCTAGCGCTGCTGTGCTTCTGACTCATTTTCCTGATTTCGCTTGTTTGCAGCTGTTTCTACTAACCTCCGAGTTTCGACTGGCTACTTTCTCTCTCTCTCTCTCTTTCTCTACTGTCGTCTTCTTGGCCATCGTTCCTCTCTCGCAGTATTATACAGCACGTTTGACACTGCGTAATTCTGGACGAAACTGCGTGTGGCTTACATAATTGTAATTTGTGTATTGCTCTTTGAACACATAGACTATTGTTTTAAATAAAGTAAACCCTTCATTACAACTGGATTTAATTTATATATGCTAAACTTAAAAATAAAGACTCGACTCTTTAGCTTTGTGAGTCGACTATCATCGTCCCAGCCTAAATGAACTGGCTCTCAAAGCGGGCTCGTTCCCGAAAGAAACGTCACTAATTTTGGGCTGCCAAATAAATTTAGCCCATGTTGCATTGACTTACCTTAGCTTACGTGATTTCAAAGCCATACCTCGAACTGTGGATATTGCGACAAAACATCAGATGCGAGTTTATGGGCAAATCATGTAAATACCTCCATAAACCAAAAACAAAATCGATCAGAAAGGCATCGTCAGAAAAACGCGTCATATGTGTGGTCTTGCAATACAAAAAAAATTGGCTTCGCTACATGTAACATTACCTGAGAATAACCTTACACGATTTGTAATGCAGCAATTGCCAAAATATATTAATAGTATATAAAAGAATATTTTTTGGTACTTATTGAGGCAATTTTTACTATCGTTAACAATTCTAATCTCAAGATATCTGCTCGTAGTCATTTTTGTCAACTGCTGGAGTTCATCGTTCGCAGATTGAACTTTTCTAGAAGCTTAGTTAGGCCGAAGTGAGCGAGTCAAGTTCATGGAGTTGCTTCTTCCTTCTAGCGACTAATTCTTCACGCATTTTCGCGGTCATGATGTCCAAAGTATTTATCGAATACCATATCAGCGCCAAACACTTGGGTCTGCCAGCATTTCATAATGATTTTCGTCCGATCAAAATGATAACGTCCCATCCTGAGTCACTGGCTTTCTTGGGCAAAATGCCCTTTAAACAAGGTAATTTTTGGCCAGGCACTTGCTTGGCGGAAGCGCTTGCCATTTGCTGGATATTCTACGCACATCAGAGCATTGGTGCCAAGTTTGGAAGATATTGGTGCTAGATTGGCGTGTATATCCATAATTACCTTCTTTGGCTTCAGGTGCTTTCCCTTCTTGTGTTTGCCCTTTAGCCTTGTCTCTCCCGCATGGTTGTATTTTGGTGTCAGATGTTATAATCGCATCTTGAAGTACTTATCACGGAGTATATCTGGAGCATATGATTATTTTGGGGCTAGTATTACGCTGATGCCGTCATAATCGAGCTATTTTAATTTGCACCAAGCGAGGCTTTCTTGAGTATAGGCAGTTCATTTATTTTGTCCAGGTCTTTTGTTATATAATTATACGTAGACTTTGTTATAAAACGGGAAAACTTGAAAATAGCAAACAGAAGTTGAACGAACAGAACGAAGAGGAGACTACTTATTATTCAACGCAAGACTTTCGAGACCAAGCTTCGCTTCCAGCGCAGAGGTAATGGAAGTTTGTGTAACTTTTAAAGTATGTTGTCTAGTTGCGAATTTATTGATGGTTGCTTTGACTTTAAGCGTTCGTCTTTAACTCATCTGGTGAAAAATCTATTTATATTAGAGAGAGGGGCCAAAAACATAGTAAGGAAAAAAAGACAAGTGTCGCAGGAAAACGTAGCTTTAGAAGATGAGCACGCTGACGATGTTCTTTGCAGTTAGTGCGTTGTGCACCGTCGCACACACTGGCAAGGAGCCGGAGGAAAGTGCAGGCTTAAAGAAGCTTCCCACGTTGGCAGTCTCGGATGATGTTTACGATGAAATACTGGCAAGAAAAAAGAACAAGGAAAGGGCTTCCTTGAAAAAGCGGTAAGTTTTTGTGCTATAACTGAAATTAACCGTATTGCGTGTTGTTAATGCGCCTTTTTTTTAAAAAAAAAAAAAAAACACAAGATTAAAAAAGGAAGCCAGAAAGCAACTGGACGCATTCAAGGTTTAGCGCAAAATACTTCGTTTTCAGGTGCGCAAAATATGGCTACCAATCTTTGTGTTTTTCCGTGCTTACATCCACGTTTTCGAAACCTTAATATTCAAATCCTCCGTCAAGATGCTTTTGTTTCACCACGTACCGGGGAAAATAGTCACCTGCTGGAAAGACTCCGACGCATGGCGATCTTCCTTGAATCTCTGAAACACAATACTTACATCTATCTATTTCACTTGCATGTTCCACAGTGTTTACAAAAAAATCTGAGATAAGAAAATCCAACGGTACATGACCCCTCGCGAACCCGCAAGCACGTGCGCATACAATTACATGCAAACATCCCATCTTCCGGGCTGCTTGCCACGAGTTGATATGCGCACCTTATCCAGGTGTACCCGGACTTGGGTAGGGTAGGAAGCTTTATTTGACGTCAGCCTACATACATTCCGAATACGTTCAGCTTGCAAGTCATAACTTTTGAACAGCTAAGCTTGCAATGATGCGTCAGATAAGTTAAATCTCTAATAAGCTGTAGCGCAGTTCTTTTCTACAGGAATGCTTGTGCAATGAATGCATTACCCCACAGCGCAGAAACGAAAATTGCTTACTAAAATTGTTCGGCTTGTTGAATTGCCGCTTGCTTTGTGAATAATGTTGAGTACCCCGGCGTAAGAATGACTAGTTTACAGCTTTTCCTTTTCTTCCCAACTTGAAAGCAAGATCTGTACGCTTCTGATGCATGCTTTCTAGATACAAAAAACGTAGCGCATCTAAGAAGTAAGTCGTGACAATAAATAGTTCTGAAGAGCACTGTGCCTAGTTTCCTGTTTTCAGAAACAAGTGCAAACTGAAAGCTGTCGTGGCCCATCAGCCTATGGATCAAGTTCAGGTTGATTTGGTTGACTTTTCTTCCAAGCCTAGTGCTTCTGCTGGTAATACGTACAGGTATGTTTTTGCGTGGTTGGACGTGTTTTCAAGATATCTTGTTCTCGCTCCTATGACGAGAAAAACTCCAAAGGAAGCACCAGCACTGTTCTTGCAAACTTTTATGCAATTTGGAGTTCCGAAGAGACTCCTAACGGATCAAGGATCTGAGTTTAAAGGTAAGGCAACGAATATAATCCAAAAAAAAAAAATGTACAGTTAGGTGTGGCCTAGAGCACCAAATACCGTACAGAGAGGCTCATATCACACGACTACACAAATTCTTGAATTTGGCCAAGTTAAGAAATTCACCAGTTCCTCCATTCCCCCAACTCCAGACGCGTTTGGGCCTATGAGGGGCTCATCAGTGACGTGCACGGGACGGTAAATATGCCTCTGTACTTGTTAGTTAGAAACTCAGTTCTCACCAGCTCACTCAGCTCTTGTGGTATAGTGGCAAATGCTCTGTTTCCACTCTGGCGACCCGGGTTCGGTTCCCATGCACGTCAATGTTGAGCCCCACAAAGGGCGAAGCACGTCTGGCAATGGGTTGATGGATAAACTGGTGAATTTCGTAATATGCTGTTATTGATTTATTAATTTCGTAATCGGAAGATACCATATTGATTTAAGTCATCTCAAAACTCTAGATGTCAGGAAAGCCTAGCTGTTTTTGGATCAATTATCGTGGTGCATATCTATTCGCTCGACGCAGTTGTCCATGCACGTACTTTCCAAGTGGATTGTACCTTCTTATTTTATTCATAGAATTCTGTCTTGCTGTCATGAGCTTTGTGCTTTCTTGGGCTTCGGTGTTTTTCAAGAGATGGTTAAAGTACTTGGCCCCAAACGGATTAGAAGCTCGCCTTATCATCCACAAAGTCAGGGTAAAATTGAAAAGAGCCATGGCACTTGGAAAAGAAGCTGCAATTTGACTTAGCACGAGGAGCTGATAAGTCTGTCCGCCCTTCTAGTGTGAAGTTCTTACTATGGTTGTCAGCAATATGATATGCGCATCTCGGATGGTTATTTCTAAACTTAAGCGCTGCACAGCACTGTCAAGTAATTTTAATGACGAAGATGATGAGACAGTAGAATGATAGTGTTTTGGTGTGTGCGTGTGTCTGTGT
>QQSS02183095.1:0-14040 GCA_003687565.2 Craspedacusta sowerbii
ACACCCGCATCGTACACCGCCCCTTCGCCGATCGATGAGATAGATAGAGAGATGGAGAGAGAGAGAGAGAGAGAGAGAGAGAGAGAGAGAGAGATAGAGAGAGAGAGTGTGTTTGTGTATGTGTGTGTGTGTGTGTGTGTGTGTGTGCGTATGTGGGAGAGAGAGAGGGAGATGAGAAGAAGAGAGGGAGAGAGAGAGGGAGGGAGAGAAAGGAAGGAGAGAGAGACAGAGAGAGAGAGAGAGGGAGACAGAGAGACATAGAGAAAGAAAGTGTGTGTGCGTGTGAGAGAGAGGGGGGAAGGAGAAGCCAGTGCTAGCTCGAGCAACGTCGTAAAAGGAATGAAAACAATTCTGCCTCTCGGGCTCCCCCTCTTTGGTTTTGTTTAAATTTCTATTGTGGGACTTCATTCGATGCAGATTTACTCGTGCTATGGGGGATGAAGGACTTCTTTACCGATGGATCATTTCACCAATAGCTCTGGTTTTCGGTTGAAGTTGCGTTCAGCCAGCCAGAAATCCCTCCCGCTACAGCATCCCCTTCGAATCTATAGAGCAGAAAGTTAAGGTCTTCAGTAGTAGAAAAGGTCAATCAATCAGACAGTAATAAAAATTAATTGTAATCGACAAATCATGAATAAATACCAATCAAGAAGTCAATCAATTAATCCAATCGATCAAGGCCTGCCCCAGCCAAGCAATCAATCAATCAAATACTGGACCTTTCTAATATTTGATCAATTATTTACCCTCCATTACAGGGACCTTCCGAACAGAAGACTGCGAGTAGCACAACATGGATTTTAATCGCAGTGAATACCGATTGAGGCTAATACGCCACAAGGTTCTGTACTAGACCCGCTACCATTCCATGTCTACATAAATGACCTCACAGATAATGTTGAATCCAACATAAGTCTATTTGCGCATGACTTCTCTATACTTTCTGCGATAGCAAAGATCCAGATAACTCACTAGTTGTTTACCGAGGATGTAAACACAATAGAGGATTGGGCTTACCAGTGGGAAATGCTGATCAATCCCAATGTATCTAAGCAAGCGGTCAGGGTTGTATTTTCTGTTCAGCGAAACCCTGGTGTGAATGCGCAATCGGCTTTTAATGACGTCCCCATTTTTTTTGTCTAGACAACATAATTGCCATGAGCTAATCCTTCATACACGCTTAACGTTTACAAAGCATATTCACTAGGCCTTAAATAAAAGCTAAAAACAGCCAGGTAATCCGGAAATTTCTTTCTAAATTTGTCAGTACAAACGTCAACGACGTCTCTTACAAGTTCCATGTCAAACCTCACTTGGACTATGGCGATATCATATACCATGAACAAAGCAGGGACTCAATTGGCCGCCTTGAAACTGTGCAGCATCTATCTGCTCTGCCATCTTGCTGTTAGCACGGTACCAATCGGGTCAATTATACAAAGAGATTCATTTGTTCCTCCATACTCCCAGAGACATTTCACACCTTCAGTATAGTAATTTAAGTACTATATTCATGTATACTAAACACGTCTAAAATGTCCCAACCAACGATGCAATTTCTTTTAAATATATATAATCCTTTTCTTCGAGAGTCCTGGCCGAATCAACATGAAGACATGCTCTTCCCGGTCAGAAACATTCATTACCAGGACTCCCTGTATGGTGCGATTCTCCATTGTACGGAAATACGAGCGGGTCTTCCTGTTCTATGTTACGCATATGCATTTTTTTTGGTGGTGGTACGAGGGGGTCCGTCTGTGGTTTATATGTGAATACGAGATGGTCTTGCAGATGACGTGATCGAGGTTTCAGTTGGATTGCTTGTCAACCCTTCTTTTGCCACTAATCTCTACTCTCTTGATATGCATACCGCCTTTTTGGAATAAAAGTTGTACCAAAGGCTTTGCAAGCACTGCCACCAGGCCGGGTTAAAATTGAACTTTTCACAAAATCTCCAGTGAGCTTAGCCAAACTTGCTTAAACTGTACCAAGGATGCTGGTAATTTTTAAAGCAGGTTCGAAATATGCAGACTGCGTTAACTTGGCCAAGAAGCAAGAGATTACTGCGGTTATAACACGTGATTTGCCACGTGCAATACAGACATACAATTACTTTACATCAATAACTTATAAGCTACTCGAGCCAACTTTAAACAAAAACTGGACGGCATTAGTGCTAATCCGAGGATGTGGCATTCTTGGTCTTGCTGTATCGCATGTCATAATGCAAAATCATGCTCGAGTGGCGTGAAAGTCTGCATCCAAATACGCTTAAAGATGGCCACGCAACTGCATAGTTGCATAGAACAGATGTGATTATATCCGTGCAGTAACATGACTCGTGAATATTAGCTGAAGTAAAAAGAACTGAGCGACACTGCCGCCATCCTAAGTGGCCGTGTTTTCTCCGTCCTTGAACTTTTGAACGCCGAATTCTGCTTAGTGTTTGACACTCAGAGCAGCAAGCACTTATGACGCATTCTTAGTAATAGAAATGTCACAAGGCATTGTTTGGCTAAAGCCTTTATGGGCCATGCTCAGTCCAGGGCGGCTCATAATTCATATATTATTCCAGAGGCCCCTGCTACTAGTTAAGGATTGGTTACACGATTAGTAGGCTGAACAAACTGTCCTTTGGCACGTACTGACTCTGGGTGGGCATCATCAAAGTCATCTTTCTGCTGAGAAAGACGATTAAGAAGACTCAAGACGCTGTAAGTATGACAAGAAAATCTTGACATTGTTTACTTTATCGCAAGCCTGGTTTGCTATCGATTTTAAGCAAATCTTGCCCATCATCTTTTACGTCAGTGTCCTACATAGATGATTATAGAAGTGAATAAGATAACATTAAAATAATTCATTTTTTTCGTCACATAATTTGGTATGAATGATTGTGTTTAGATAAGTACGTATTAAAAGGCCTTATACTGCCTTAGAAGTGTCAATTTTATGTGTTCGTTGGTGCTTTGAAAATTAAAGATTTTAAATATATGCGAGGCATTTATTGCTAATTCCTTCCAAACTGATCCTAAACCTGAACCTAATCGAATCCCTAACTAGGAATAGGAATACGAATGCGACTTACGGAATTAGTATTTTAAATCAATAGCAAGCATATTTCTTCGGGGAGAGTGAAAGTACGCCGACAAGCAGTCGCCATATTGAACTTAGAGGGATAAAGACCAATGGCGAGCCAGGTTGAATCGAGGAGTAAATGGTAGCCATATGGTATGTTAAGTTCGCCCGTGAGCATGATCTTAAGGAGCACTTGGCCACCTTAGGATCTTCTATGTATTTAAGCTATTTCATCCTACTCTGCACAATGGCTGACAATAAATCGAGTAGCTGACTATTGCAGAAAATAATCATAACCCTAACTATTAGAAATGAATTTCATAAAATATATAGTAGCTAATATATGGAAAATAACTAAACCAAACTAAACAGCTGAGTTACAAAAATAAAAGTACTTATTCATCTTTATCTGTTCCTCGTGTTAATTACGCCGTAAAAGATATGATTCTTTTGCTTTTGTATTACCGCGAAAAATTAAAAGAAAGGGGGTTTGTTTCTTTAAGCATTTCCTTGCTGTAGGCAAGATACAAGCATTGGCTTTGACCTGGAAGCTGAGTTTTGTGTGGGGAGATATTTGTTGCTGCTTTCACATGAATGGACAACCTAATCGCATGTTTAAAAATTGCAGTGCATAACAGTTTTCAAATGAGACGCATATGTTCAGCTTAGCCTCATTCTATTTTTAGTATGTAAGTCATGCATCTGATGAAAAGCAAAGATTCGAAAGAAGATGAAAACAACAGTGGCAACACACGCAAATGGTACCACATTGATGTCGAGACCCTGCCGGCAAAGATGTGCTATTTCTTTGTAAACATGAAGGAGGCTGCATATAAACCATACTTGATCCTGTACTTTACCAGTGTTGGCCTTAGTGTTACACAGGCTGGTATTATTGCAGGGTTCAGGCTTATTGGCATGCTTCTAGGAGCTCCTATTTGGGGTATGGTGGACGACAGATGGAAGCGACCACAAGTGCTGATATCTATACTCTGCATAATATCCTCCGCTTTCATGGTTCAGATGCCATTTGTAGCTGCAAAGCTTCAGCCCCCTACCGGCACGGTACCTGCTAATTCAAGCCAGAGCGTAGACGTGCCCTTCAATACCTCCTGCTTTTCGTGCAACAGTTCAAACACGTCTTTCCCAAATCCACTTGTTACTAAAGCCCAAATTTGTTTTTGGTATCACTTCATTGTGAGTGTTGTTATGATGTTCTTTGATGGGGCCTTGATTGGTCTTAATGACTCTGCCGTAGTGGCAATTCTAGAACGTGGCTCACGAAAGTTGGATTTTGGATGGCAAAGAGTCTTCGGCGCTGTAGGTTATGGCGTTGGGACGTTGACTACTAGTCTCATGATAGCGTTCATACCGACTCCGTACCCAGGCCTATCAACATATTGGTCGATGTTCTTCGTTTATGCATTCGGCTCTCTGTGCTTTGCTGGAAGCTCAATATTTTTATTTCTGAGAAAGCGAGTTAAGGAAACAAAGCAAGCGAAAAAGCGACTAGTGGTAGGAGCTATGACGGCAATGATGCGACTTAACGTCCTATTTTTCTTTTCAACGTGCCTAGTTGTAGGCATCCTGTTAGGTTTAAGAACAAGCTTCACATTCAAGCTGATGGCCGAGCTGGGTTCGCCTCAAATTTTGATGGGCATGACATCGGTATTGGGGTCTATTGGGTCGATCGTTTTATTTGCATTCACAACCAAGCTAATCCACGCACTTGGTGGGCCAATGCCTACCATCGGTCTTGCTGTATTCGTTTACTTTGTCAGGTTCGTGGTCTACGGGTACGCAAGAAGTCCGTACCTGATATTTGCCATCGAAGTATTGCATTGCTTTACATTCGCACCGTTTGTAGCAAGTGCTGTGATGTATGTCAGTATGACAAGCCCTAAAGAAATTCTTTCCACTATGTACAGCATCATGAACGGCATCCATTACGGAGCTGGATCCATAGTAGCGAACTGGCTTGGAGGATTCTTGTACGAGCGCTGGGGTGGTCCGTGGTTATTCAAGGCGTCGGCAGTTCTTGCTTTGTTATGGATGATCCAGATAGCAATTTACGTCGTCAGAGAAAAATGCCAGAAGGATCAGAAAAAGATCGAGTCTGGTCCTGAGACTGAAAGCGGCGCTCTAATCGTCAGCGAAATGGTTTCAAAATGCTAGATTTATGTTACGACGGAGTTTTGTTTCAAAAGTATCTAGGACCGTGCTCAGCCAGAAACCTATTAGCTACCCGTAAGCAATATGGGAAGATTGCTCACCGTACATAATGCGAAACCCGTGCAGTTATTTAAAGTCCCTTCTTTTATTAGTCTGTATCTTTTTGCTGGACTTTGTTGGACGCAATGAGGACACTGAATTAAACAGTATGGGTGACGCTTAGCGTAGCTATAGTCTCCATATACTAGCTTCTGGTATGGTAATCTCTGCCCTGTTGCGAAGATAACCTTGGCACAAAGGATATAATTGTATATAGGCAATTATTGACGAGCAGTTTGTGGTGTACATCGTATACAAGTATTTTGATTGTGTTGATAATTAGATCTCTGATTTCTTTGACTATTGCTCTAGTTTATAACCAATCTTGATCAATCTGGATTATGACGGTCTAATCAGGTTCCACAAAGCTCAAGCGAAATTAGGGAAATTCAATCTTTCACCGGCACTTGGGAGCGGACCGAATGGATAGATAGAATGGATACCAGCAGGTATTACACCACAGTAAGCATGGCGTCAGATAATTCATTGCTTCACTGAGTGCGTGGCTGGTGGTGCATTACTGTATTGTACACAGATACGCGACAAGAACAACAAGGGGAAACGAGAAAAATAACTATAAAGAAAGACTGAAGGGAATAGTAGTGAATAAAGGAATAAGTGATGAATTTCTGAATTGAGATCAGGTTTATGCCACCGTCTTCAAGTCTGTGGCAACATGATCTAAAAAAAAAAAAGCAATCGGCCGAACATGATTTTTTACAGTTACTATCTTTCCAAACGTGTGACGCCCGATCTTTTCCTAAATGTTCTTCGATTCTGGTTTTGAAATGTCTGGAGGTTTCTCCAGTATAGCTAGCATTACAGCCGGCAAGTAAATTTATAAATAACACCAGATCTAAGACTCTAAGAAAAATTATCTTTAGTACAGAAGTAGGAACTAACCTTAAGGGATGTAAAGACCAGTTTAAGGTAAATATTCTTGCAGCATGTATCAATTAACCTACGAAACTTTTCATGACTAAGAGTTGACGTGAATTTAACATTGGGAAGTTTAGAAAAGCGAACACTACAATCATTACAAAGAAATTGAAGAAAGAAATTGTTTTCTTTTTTTAGAATGCCAGTTAAATTTCCTCATCAGTATGAAAGCAAGACCAAGAGCTATTAATGTTGTATATACGGCGATGAAGTGTCCTTATGAGTCAAAATTTGCAGGAAAAGTACAAAAATTTATTGTTAATTGGAGCGTTCACGCCTCTTATCTATTTGTTACTGTAACGCTAACTAAAAATCCGTTTTGCACCATATCTAGGTCCATACTCAAAGCTAAAAATTGGCCTTTGGGCAGGAGCTCTTAACATGCTTGAACCACGCAGAGATGACTACTCTTTTAGATCATGATTTACGCAATGGATCGTTCCATGACAAAAATCACAAGAATAAATTTAATACACCAGGTTGTAGAGAAGTAATCGCTCGGGATGTGTGTTGGTGAGTGTTTGTCCAGGTAGCGTCTTGACCTTTTTCTCGCTAAACTGTTTGCTTTCTCAACACATGTTGCCCTTGCGTATCCTCTCTTTGTCTTTATAATATCCTTCTCCTTCCGTGGTAGCTAACACACTAATCACTCAATTCAAGTCAAACATTGGTATCGTGCCCACAAAGATGCCTTAGAATAATACCAAATACGAGGTAGCGTCGTTGATGGTGGAGAGAAACCCGAAGTGATTTCACGTTGAGTGACGGTAATCATGCGGTGTAAACCAACCCTACTCGCAAATAAATATGCGGAGGGAAATTTAGGCCCCATCCAACCCACTGCCTATGTAGCAAGGTAAGCTTAAGGTGCAGCCAGTCTGCCAAGGCAAGCTGAACAGTGCAGTGGCCGTTTGATGATTAGACACATGTTAACATAATCAAGAGGTTTGCTCTAAACAAAACTCAAGTGTAGCTACGTCTTTATAACCCAAGCTGGGCAGCACCAGGCATGTGCGGATGGTAAATCCTGCGGCTGGATTGCTTGGTCCGAAAGTATCAACATTTATTTCAAGACCTTCATCAGTTTTGATACGATATGGACTCACGAAAAGGCCATTCATATCCGCACCTTAAAAGCTCTTATTTTTAGACAAAATACGGGGCAAAAAAAATTAAGCAAGCTAAGAACGAATAAAATAAGTAATGACTAATAAATGAATAAAATCAGAATAAAGATGATAATAAAAACGAGAAATAATTGTGTTAGCGACATCATATATCAGTTTCTTACATGCCTTAGCTCTCTTCAAGTGTTTATGATAACACTTTACAATACTTACCATTCTTATAAACTTGACTAACACCGAGCACGAGGGGAAACCGGGCAAAATGAGCTTTTGTCTGAAAACAGGCTTTTCTTGCCTACTTTGCGACACTCAACTTTCATAGTAAGCCCCAAAAATTGGCTACCACAGACATCAACCCGCAGGTACCCCTTGGCTACCACAAGATATCATCCTGTGGTCGCCAACGACCCCAGAGCCCTACAGCGAGCTGAAAGCCGCTATATGCAAACACGCATGCGCACGTTTTGCAGCGCGTACTTGTTGTGTTTATACGAGACAGTCGGGTGGGGGAAAGTTGAGGTGGAGGGGTGTTGGGGCTTTCGAGAAAATTAATAATCATCAAGAAGCAAAGAGCGCAACTTACGATTTTCTGAAACAAAGAACTTTACACATGCATTAATCTCAACTGAGAGCGCTTGGTAAGTAATACAAAATGGACGAGAGCGGAATTGTAGCTTTAAACCTGCAAAGATCCTAACGACCAGTAATAGTTAAGGTGCCTTGGTGTTGCACAATATGTGATGCTTCTTATAAAACCGCTCAATGTGGTGTATATTAGACCTTATCGCGGCGGTTGGGTCCAGCGAAGCTATGAAAACCAACTATACTGCCCTTGCCACACAGTTCCCTGATCTGACAGAGTTCTGAAGCCCGACAAAGCTTATGCATACTGATATAAAATCGCAATTAGGCTTAGTTATGGAAGAATCAAAGTTAAACATATATTATAAAAAGCCTTGAAGTTAGCTCAGTGCAATAATTTAGTTTAGTCATCCCCTTGATCTTAAACTTGTTCCCCGATACACCTAAATGCTCAAACGCTCTATTTAGAAGTTTTCTACTACGCAACGCCAGCCTTTCCAGGCAACTGATATTTAAAACTATTCCAACATATTGCTTGGAAATAGTACGGCATCGGCTAATGTATTTCTCAGCCATCATGAAAAGTTATGGATACAACAATCCCCTACCCATTATAAACTCCTTTATCTTCGTAGATATGTGGATGATGTATTTGCACTGTTTAAACATCAAGATATAAGTAACTTTCATAATTATCTCAATAGTCGTCATCCATGCATGAAGTTTAGTGTGGAATGAGAGTTTACAAGCAGTTTACCAGGTTGTGAAAGCCGATTAAGGCAATGGTTGCTCCATGCGGCGATGCTGATTGGTTGGACAAACCGGTCGAAACTTGTATTTTTATAATTGCTGTATATATAGCGGGAGTGTACGAACTTCGTAGGAGCCGGGAGCGTGCTGAGAGCCAGAAAGAGGTGCTAGAGTAAGGGTAGGCGTCTTTTCTTCTTGTCTTGACTCTTTGGGTTGTGAGTGTCCTTCTGGGTGAGCCTTTTCACGGGGAACTCAGAGCATTGGCAAGGGATGGGAGGGGAGTCTCTGATGGGCAGCTCCACGAGTTTGGCTTTTTTGGTTCTGTCGTGAGTTAACGACATACCATTCCTGGACATCAATATTATACGACAATCTAGAAGATGGCAATAGATTTTGTCGAAAGCTTGCAAAAAATTAGGATTTTCTTCAATATTAACATACATATATAATGGTGAAGATGGTGTGATGGTATAAGAGTGCTTAATGGTATGAGCCAGGGATATGTCTAGAGATCTAGATACAATCATCTAAGGGACAGAACATGCATTGGTGTGAGCAGCACAGCCTTTATCCTCGCAAAGTAACAAAACACAAAACAAACATTGAACATGATATGTGCCCGAAAAACGTATCACCGACCAAATTAGAACAGCAAATTTCTAACAAACACTTGATCAACCTTTCCCGTCTGAGCAGAAGTGCAGAAAATTGAAAAATACATAGTGAGCATATTTGTGGTGCTTGGCTTAAGTCCCTCAGATATTATTGTCACACGCAAGTAGAGGTCGACCGAATTTCGACCTGACGCAAGTATAATATATATATATATATATATATATATATATATACGCAGCAATTACGCTGGAATTTTGTTTCTTTTACTTGTCCGCTTACGTTTCTTTGGCAACTGTACTGAAACTTATTTATATGCGAGGTTACGGTTATCAATTTATTATTCGCTTAAAAATGACTTTTGAAGGTCGAAACATGTCGCGAAGATTTAAAAGTGTTGTTATTTTTGTCCATATATATATGTAAGTACATAGGTATGTGGTTGTGCGTGTAACAGCTAGAAAAAGCTTTGTGCTCCGATTAACTTTTTGGGACTCCAGTAAATTTAAACATAAAACATACTTTAAAGTAGATGTTTACATCAACCGTTAATTGCAACTACAGCGGTCAAATATACATGTAAAGGTTACGTCACAGCTTTCAACGCAAAGCTTTGTAAGCACCAGCGTAGGCGTACTTATGATTTGAAGCTTAGTGTGACAGTTCTTGGTCTCTGAAGTTAGCTTCAAGTGACTCCTCTGTGTCAGCAAAGTTAACAATCATGCGTGCTGTGGCCCTTAAGTGCCAGGTAATCCAGATACATTAGTTATGAAAATGAAAGGCCTAATTTCCAACTCAACGACAAAACGCACATTAATCTACAAAATTTGAAGTAAGCAGTCGTCGATCTTTGAAAGGGGTGAGTTCGACCACGAGAACTCCGAAGCGAGCTTGTCGACGAGTTTATACTGACAGGCGACTTTTAGATTATTTGCTAGCTCGTTTATTCGAGCAAAAAAATTATTTATTCGCAGAAGCATTAAAACTCGAAAGCAAATAAAGGCTCTCGTCTAGTCTCATTGCTGCTACAGAAAATATTGCTCATGCAAACCCCGGATACATGGACGTAGGGTTCTAAAATAAAAACGGTTTTTTCTCACAATAAAATTACTCTGAAAGTCGAAGAGCGAAGTCAATAGACGGATAGAACAACAATAAGTACTGCCGTTTGCAAATGGGGAAATTTTCTCTACCCACTGAAAATCTAGCATTCCGAAGCAGCTCTGTTGATTATCAGGACATCCTTTTCGTTGTCACTACTTACTTTCCAATTCTTCTGGCACTTTTCTCTAACAACATAAATTGCTATAAGGCCCACCCAGAAAAACGAAAGAACTGCCGAAGCCTTGAATAACCACGGACCACCCCAGCGCTCGTACAAGAATCCTCCAAGCCAGTTCGCTACTATGGATCCAGCTCCGAAATGGAGGCCATTCATGATGCTGTACATAGTGGATAGAATTTCTTCAGGGCTTGACATGCGAACAAACATCACAGCGCTTGCTACAAACGGCGCGAATGTAAAGCAATGCACTGCCTGGATTGCGAATATTAGGTACGGACTTCTTGCGTACCCGTAGACCACGAACCTGACGAAGTAAACGAATACAGCAAGACCGATGGTAGGCATTGGCCCGCCAAGTACGTGGATTAGCTTGGTTGTGAATGCAAATAAAACGATCGACCCAACCGAACCTAGAGCTGTAGACAAACCCAATAAAAATTCAGGCGAATCCATCTCAGCCATCAGCTTGAATGTGAAGCTGGTCACCAGACCAAACAGAATCCCAGTCACCAAAGAAGTCGATAGAAAAAATAAGACATGAAATTGCGAAATAGTTCGAACAACCACTGTTACCAAGCTACTTTTGGTGCCTTCCGACTTCTTAGTCGAACTTAGATTTCTTCGGAACAGCAGCATGGCACTTCCAGCATAGCATAGAACTGCAAACGCGTACACAAAGAAAGCTGACCAATACTTGGAGATTCCAGGGTAAGGCCTGGGCATTGATCCGATTAACAGACTTGTAGTAAGTGTGCCCACACCAAAACCAACGGCACCAAAGACTCTCTGCCGTCCGAAATCTAACTTTCGTGTACTGCTTTGAATTAATGACATAACCGCAGAGTCTGTTAGACCAATTAGGGCTCCATCAAAAAACATCATGATTAGGGTTACAATAAGATGAAACCAGAACTGTGCCTGGCTTCCGGAAGCCACGCATTCGTGGCACGAAATGGAGGAAGGACTGCTGGAACCGCAGGATGTATTGGACGTCATATTTACGCCATCTTCCGAAGTGATCAGGCAAGTGTTGGAGGGTTGGAGCTTTGCAGCTACAAATGGCATCTGAACCATGAAAGCGGAGGATACTATGCAGAGTATAGATATCAGCACTTGTGGTCGCTTCCATCTGTCGTCCACCATACCCCAAATAGGAGCTCCTAGAAGCATGCCAATAAGCCTGAACCCTGCAATAATACCAGCCTGTGTAACACTAAGGCCAACACTGGTAAAGTACAGGATTAAGTATGGTGTATATGCAGCCTCCTTCATGTTTACAAAGAAATAACACATCTTTGCCGGCAGGGTCTCGACATCAATGTGGTACCATTTGCTTGCGTTTCTGTCTCCCAAGTTGTTGTTAGTCTCAATCGTGCCATAGCTTTTCTTGGTAGACATGATTTTAAACCTTAACAAAAAGAGAATTGGAACTTATATTAGTTAGCTTCACACGTACGTTCAAGGAGTCAACAAGTAAGAATAACGTAGCTCGAAAGCATAAAAATCTGCAACGTTTTAAAACGCCGAGAATAAACGTTCCACTGACATCAACCTGCGGGTATTTAATTCAGCAAAAATGTTCACCCAAATGTATTTATTCTGATTATCATTTTTAGTAATGGTTACATTCTACCATTTTCTTCGGCAATACAGACTTCTCAGATAGGTATTCGGGAACCGTGCTGTGTTGACGACTGAAGAATCGAGGAAGCAAACCGAAGCTTTTATTTCCAGTTTGCTATAAAAATGTACGTTATTTATTTCTTGTGTCTGGTAGTTCTGTTCTCTAGATTTTAAAATTCAACTGAGTGACAGCCTAATCGACAGCATTACTCCTTTATCCGAAGAGAGTTTGCATGGACAAGGCAAATAAATGAAATTTTAAAATTCTAGCTTTAGCGCCCTATTACCACAGCTAACTTAGTAGCCAGGTAAAAACAACGGATTGTAGTAGTTGACAAGCCAATCCCATGCTGACTTGGGTAACATGCCTGATGATTTTTATGGTAAAGAATAGGTACCATACCAACGACTGCCGATTGAAAAAGACGCAAATAATTTCATACGTTCATAGAAGTCGTGACTTTTTCTTTGCACTGATATCTGAAACAAAACGACGGCTTGACATCACGGCAGCGGTTTTGCTTAAATTTTGTCTTAATTACAATTTCCTTACAGTATCTACACTGCCCGTGCACCTATGCCAGGGAGGTGGGAGAGGGGTTATCATTAACAGAGTTGGGTCAGGATAACGCTTACATCATCGGTGTACTTTCAGACGAGCTGGAAGAGCGGTAAGCATCTCCAGCTTAGCCAGGGAAATTCCCACTCACCATCATTGTTCATATTCGCGAAAATAATGAACTGTTACCACAAGATGACCTACGGACTTTAAAATCATTCGACTTTAAACTGCGAACTCATGGAACGGCTGCGATGAAGCTTCCACGTACCAAATCCTGCCTGTAAGTATTGATACTTCGCGCCCAACGGCACGCAGGGTACACGAGAAACAGATAAATATACAAGTACGTATGTTAGTAAGTATGTAAATATATCCACATCCGCTGTTCGTGAGCGTACCCAGTCACTTGTGTTCGAGACAACATCGAGTGGCATCGAAGCGTGGTTTTACAGTACTTGCTTGTAAATTAAAAAAACAAGAATTCGCTGCACCCAAACTCAACTGTCAAAGAAAGCCATCGTTCTTCTTAGGCGTAGATATATATATATATATATATATATATATATATATATAATATATATACACATATATATATATATATATATAATATATATACACACATCGTCTATTGTACAGCTCGTAACTAATGGTTTACGGCTAATGGTGCCGCGCCTTTCCGGTGCTTACTTGTAATGTCAGAACACGCCTGCTTTATAACCGGAGCGACGAGTTTCAGTATCAGTACTCATCGTATTCAGCGAATTGAATCCAGTGCCGGTGGGAGAACACAGGCTCGAAAACTTGAATCCAAACTGGTCGAATGGGGGAGACTTTATGTACGCTATAAACGCATGCATAACCATGCTACATATGAGGGGGCTGAGACAGTCTCCCTGCAGTACTCCTTTGCGAGCCGGAATGAATCCCGTTATAAAAGAGTTTGTTGCAATTGCTATTCCAAAGGCTGAATGTAAGTCGCGTATAATCGAGGCCACCTCTTTAGGGACGTGATGGTATTCGAGTATGCAGTCAATTAGATCGTGGTTCACTTCACCGAATGCATTTTTTAGGTCCAGTAGAGTGATTACAACACTTCTTTGCTTTAAGCGTGCATAGTTGATGATGTTCGACATTGATGCAATGTGTTCAAAGGTTCCACTCATACCCGGAATAAAGCCTTTTTGAATGTAGTTCTCCGCGTACTGATTCTC
>QQSS02183106.1:0-14036 GCA_003687565.2 Craspedacusta sowerbii
TTATAGCTGAAGTTGTTCTTGTAACATTTTCTAGCTGAAGTCTTGCATCCAACATTAAATAAAGAGTTTGATGATGACGATGATGATGAGGTTAAAAGTTTTTTAATACTTGAGAAACGGTAAATCTTGAAATTAAGTTTATATTGTTTTTCTTTTGGCTTTAAGATTGGCTCAAGGCAAAGGATATAATCGATGAAAAACCAGACGATGTGGAAACTATAAGCGAAGGTTTGGAATCAGCTTCTCTAGCTACGACTGGCGTGTACGGAATGGTATTTGGAGATAGCTTGGACGAGAAAGTTAAGCAGAGAAGGGAGTACGAGTCAGATTACGCAAACCTTGCGCTTAAAGGTGGCCACAAGGGTAAATGAAGTTTCTAGTATCGCTTTATTCATCTGGTACAATTGATATCCGTGGCCTAGAGATGCTATGTGAAGTACGGGAGGTCGCTTGGCAAGTAAGCTTTTTACTGAATCAAAGGTGTCAATAACGCCCAACTGGTATGTTGTTTATTCTAAGCCATATTCATTTGTCGTGCTGTTACAATTCCCAGAGATTTTCAAGTAGTTTTGCAATAATAAGGCTATCTTCCATTGCGCGTAATTTATCCTGTTCTCGCGAGCATTACCTTAGATATCAGCATCACACTTAATACAGGCACATTTAAAAGACTATTTAAATTTTGCAAAGCGGCTAGTGTAGGATTCAGGAATCAGGATGAGAAATCTTGTGCACTTCTGTTCGACTCAAGCGAGACTTAATACACTGTCTATGCACGAAATGTATGCTGGTTACGAAGTACTGCATATACTCTATGTTCTCGATCGTTTAAAGTTAGGAGAAGAGGAGCGTCATTTTTCAAATGTTCGTTTCCAGTGTCTTGGGAAAGTGCCGTTTCATGTTTTACAGAAGATCTTCTGCGAAGTATATATTTTTCCTACTACTAAATTGTAGCGTTCTTTAAGATGGGGGTTTAAGATTGCTTTCTAAGATTGTTCATATGCTGATCGACTGTAGTGGGCCTAAAGGTTCTTGACGGCTTTCACATGTGAAGTACATTTATTTGACGAATTTTGTGATGCGAATGCTCTGCGAATGCCAAGGGCGTTTGAAATTATGAGCCGTTCTGTATTTTTTTTTTTCTGATGTTGATAGAATTTTAATGTCTGCTGTTATAGTATTCCCGTCCTCAGCAAATTAACGCGCTGCTGCGATTTCCCTCTTTCTTTTAGAGACCAGCTGTGTTCAAATCGGAGATTTTGCGTGTATTGCGAATGAGTTTCTTATGCACAGTTCAATACAATTTCGATCTTAGTTTTTTCTCAAAGAATAAAATTAGTATTCAAAGTGAGAGTCTAGTCGTTACGCGCGCTAAACTTAAATGAAATTTGCGTAACTTCATAACTACATGCTCCAGTATTTGTGTCGTTCATGTTTTGATCATGATTATCGGGGGCACTCAAAAATGATAACCAAGCAAGTGAAAAGACGAGTCACGCGAACTATCATTTAAGAAAATTTCAGATTGTCTTCTTTTCTTTTCGTTGCAAGTTCATTATATTGCAAGATTCAGTTGACATTTCTACGTATTTGTATGCAGTAAAATTGCCTGGTTATACAGTGCCTCTGTTAATTAAGTTAGTATAGATAGTAATTCCTTGCATTTGCACATCTTTAGTAGAAAATCCGCATGCAACATATTTTAAGCCCTGGCTCTATAAGCTTCAATTCTTTAACTGTGTCGTGGTCTTGCAATACTTTAGACTTGCTAGCACACAAAGAGAATGCATTTCAGAGTGAGGAATGCACTCTGCCACGTCGTCAGAAGTCCTGCTCTAGCGAATCCGAATACGTGAAGATTGCTAGGCAAGGAGGCCTTAAAGGTTTGCGAGACTGTTCGTTTTCCGTTTCCATTGTGTGCTGGGGGGCCTATGACAGCCTGGTTGCGTATTAACGTGCCGCTCTGCTGCTCGTCTGCACTTTGGTGTGGTTCATTTTTTCTGCCTGCATCATTTTTCGTATGGATTCTATTCGCTCGCTGAAGGGGGGTTCATTTTGCGATTTTTGCTCTTAACTAGCTGTCATCTTGTGGAAGTGTCCATTGTATGCAACAGGAGCATTGTTCAACTGTTCTCTTCTTTCTCTCTGTCACATTCGATCATCGGATCAGGCTTGATGCAGGTTGTTCAATGTTTGTATAAAGGAAGTTTCTCGTTTCCCTTGTGACGGAAGCCACATGTTTTGCGTTAAAACTTGTTTGAATCACCTCCATCTCAATCGCAAAAAGCTGTCGCTATGCATAAGCCGCTCAATGTTATCATATTGTATGGAGAACGTATGCCTTGCGCAGATGTGCTTGCGGTCTGACTGACAGGTGAAAAGCTCCTTTCGAAAAAATAGGCGTAGCACAGCAGCAATTCGTTTGTGGCTAGTGAGGGAGGCTTGCGCTTAAATTGTTTCTTGGAAATGTCGCGCAAGCAGTTCGATTTTCAGGAATCGCGTTTCTGGCAGAAAAAAGGAAACAAAGGTTTGGCTTCTTGGTAGCTGCGATGGGCTTGTCGTCTTTTTCGGGAAACCTTGACAACGTCGTCTTCGTTGTTTTACTTGCCTGCAGCATTTTGGTGTTCGCCGTTCATTTTATCGTTACCTAATGGTACTGCACGTTAAAGATTGCCTTCTCATTTTGGTATGCAAATTGCTTACCGAGTCATATGATTAGAGTTTGTTTGGAAATCGCTAGCTAGAATGCAGAACGTCGCGGTGAAAGATTCGAAGGTTTTCACGTTGACCTGAGGTCGCTCCGGTGCAAGACTGCGCGTTACGATTGTTGAGAATTGAGAATCGTTTGGTCGGTTATTTTAACCGCTGTCTTTGCTAGTACTTTTGTTCACTTAAACGTTTAGATTTGCTTGTCATCGAAGAGAATAAACCGTCGAGTCAGGCTGCGGGGATTACAAAGCGAGACGATGACAATGCTCAACATAGCAAGTTAACTGCAGCTCATGACAAGGATGCTCGTGGTCAAGGCCGAGAAGGTTTGTAAAGCTGTGTGAGAGCTGAAAGCATTTGTACTTCGCAAAGCAGCAGTTATTTCTCGTGACAACAGACCCGATGAGTTCTTTTCACTTTGCTCAAGTAATGCTCTTGTTTTCCAATGCGCGAGTTGCATCTGCGCACGTAGAGCTTATATACTTCGGTATTAAAAATTTATGTTCGGTTTACGCTCTAGCTGCATCCTTTCTATTTTGGTCGGTCTGTGTAAATGGCATGAGTTATCTTCCAATCTATCGGTTTGCTTTCGGCCTGCCCTTCCATCTTACACAGTTGTACGAAGAAAATTCGTATTGAATTCAGGGTCTGTCTATGGATCTATTGACTGGCTGGCTTGGCGGTTGGCCAGTGGTTGAGGAACTTATTGTATCGGTTTCCTTGTCTGCGTAGATGAAGGCAAATTTTTTAATTGTAATTTTTCGCAATTCGTTTGAGTCGATCTTATTATGTCTAAACGAACAACGACAATTTTTAAGATAGCGGCTGCGTTAACTGGCGTGGCGCCTTCTGGCGTAGATTCGCCTGCTGATCGTATTTTTATACATGTTATAGAAGTGGCTTGCCCAAAGTCTGCTCCTGCCCCTGCTCAGCCGTCTCCCGCCAAAAACCATCGAAACTTTTGCAGGTGAAATGTTCAACTTTCTCTCCTTCTTGATTGTAGTTTGTTATCGTCAATACTCGTTTACGTGAGTCGAAAAAAAATGTCTATTTGGAAATATTTTGCATATTTTTTTGTTTCTTGTGTATGCCCTTTTTGTTGCGATTGTTATTCTGGTGTCAGACCTTCAGACCTGGTATCAGCAGTGTTATATATGTCTCTAGTGCCGCCTTCTTGTTTATCTATGGCCTTGTCCTGCGAAAAAGTGACTCTAGGCGACTAGGTGACTTGTTGACTTTCAGCTGCATTTGCGCTCTTCCTCCGGTTTTTGGTTCATGTATAGCATGAAGTGCTGTCCTTCCTTTGCTTAGCTTCACTTGATAGCGATTCTCTTCAATTGCCATTTGATTTGTCGCTAAAAAAAAGATGGAGCTCTGTTTTAAAATTCACAAAATCGGTCAATGCGCCACACTTTTATCGTTTTGGCGCGAAAACGAGTGAGCTATTCCTCGTTCAATATGGAATTTTGGAACACATTCAAGATCTTTTTATCAAATACGGAGATACATTCACTTTAATAGTTAAAACCCAGGATCAAATTCTAGTAAAAGCTCACTGGAAGCAGCCGCGCAATCATGAATGATCGGAAGTCGAAATAGTTAGGGCCAATCTGACGGATCTGTTGGGCCGGGTTGTGGTCCGCTGGCCGCCTCTTGGATATTCCTCATGAAAATCATCTGTGGGGTTTACCCTTGGCTAATACCTTCCAGCTGAACAATTATGAAGCTTAATGCTGCATTAACGAACTATCTGATGATATTGAAAGAAATTGATGCTGCTCCTAATCCTTAAGCAATTTCTTGTTAATCATTCCAGCGTGGCTTTTCACTTGGCTTTTTAGCATATCTACGATCTTGCCTGCTGGGCCTGAACAGCAGCCACGGTTTGGTAAGAAGCGTTTTGAGCAAACTGGGCAGAGAAGAGACGCTCCGTTCGCAACTAACTTGTGAGAGGTAGGATTTGGATGCATTTTAATTCTATTTCACGTCTTTTCTGTGAGTTGCTACTTCTTGGAATATGTATACTCCTTTTGGGAGTTTCCTTATCAGTATTCTTAATGGTCACTTTCATTTTAGACGGTGATTCCAACGAAAGAGCTCATTTCTCCATGTATTTACGAAGTAGTTCTAAACACCTTGTTTATATTGTTGTTTATAAAAGTTTACTTTCATTGCGCTGCCTCGTTGGTTTGACAGTATTTATATTTTTCTTGTTATATCTATCAATGCTGTCGCTTGGCTTTCATCTCTGTGCCGTTGTTTTACGTGGACGGGATCTGTGGTGCGTGGTGTGTACTACTGCTCTGCCCTACAAGCTTTCATTAGTTTTACCGCGCATTACTTTTTTTGTCGCGCCAGAGTTTATTTTACATTGCGAGCAACTTCCTTTGCGTTGGCTTTCTCTTGGATGTTAGACAGCTCCATGTTTATTCCATGACCTTCATCGACAGTTTCAATACATTAGTAGGAAATGTATTTCTATTCCTAATTGTATTCCAGAATGTTATAGTTTAGTCAGTTTGACTTTTCCGTGCTTGGCTGAATAGATGCAATCTTTTTTTTCTGGAATTCTGAAATCTGTCAGTTGCTTTGGCAGGTTGTGCGAAACTCCTTGCAACTTAGGTAGTTGAAATCTTGCGTCAATGGAGACCATAAATTGCTTCGAATTTCGAAGAATTGATAGGATGTTTACCCTTTGGATGTGGTCTGCAAGTGGACAGGCAGATGCTTATGCTTTATACGGCCCTCCCTACTCTCCTCACTCATTGTGTTGTGACATGCGCGTTCCTGAAATATCGTCGCATTTTCTCTTCGGGCCTGACTTTGACATTTTCGTTAAACCTTTCTGGCATCTCGTTTTCTAGCTTAGAAGAAAGTCGATGCTGTTGTTATTTAGAACGGATTTAACGTTAAACTCGTGTGCATTTTTTTTACGAGTTCACCCGAGGATCGCGTGGGTAGCCGAGCGCTTCCGAAGGCCAATTTAGGCGAAAAACTAGCGAATGAGCTCGTAGCTCTCCTAAATATTGTTCCACTATTAAAGTGGTCATGGACAGATATAACTCCGATTGTTCCTATACTCATTGAGTATGATGTGTTTGTTGTGGATGCAGCTGAAAAACCTGAGGTGTTCAACAAATACTTTGCAGATTTGTTCACGCCTATGTCAACTGCCAGTATTCTTCGGGAGAATTTTCGTTCGGACGCATCTCAGTCTTACTTAAACTTTTCGCTGAAGAACATAGTTAAAATTATTCGATCTCTAAACCCATTACAAGTCTCATTGCTGGGACGAGGCGTCAGTTAATATAGTCAGGTGTTTCGACGTCTCACTTGCGCACCCACTTCATATTCTCTTTACAAATTGCCTTCAAACCGGGGTCTACCCCTCTCCATGGAGGCATGCTAATGTTGTTCCTATTGGAAAGACGCGAAGAACCTTTAAAAAAAAAAACAATTACAGACCTGTTTCTCGTCTCCCTGTCTTTGGTAGAATACTTGAAAACCCTATTTATGACGCTTCATATAAACATTTAAGCGATCACAAACTTCCATTCGATAAGCAATCGGGCTTTACCCACTTAATCGGCTGGTGAGTATTACTCATCAAATTTGCGTGACGTTTGACGAAGATCTCCCACTGGAAGTACGCGGAGTCATTTTCGATATGTCTAAAGCCTTTGATAAGATGTGGCATGAGGGTCTCCTCTTCAAACTAGAGCACTTTGGAATTCGTGGGCCAATTCTAGACTTGATATCTAACTGTCTCTGGACGGTTCCAGAGAGTTATTCTAAATGGTGCCAGGTCTTCCTGGACGCCTGTTCTGGCCGGTCCCATATTAGGACTCTTACTATTCCTAGCATATATAGACGTCTTAATCGCAGACTGCAGAGGTGATGGGCGACGTTTTGCGGATGGCGTCTCTCTGTTTTCTATAGGGCATATCAGTAGGACCTCGTATGACGACCTAACGCATGATCTGTCCTTGATTGAAATTTGGTCCTGCCAATGGAAAATGGCTTTTAATCCCGACCCAATCAAGCAAGCTGTAGAGGTTGTTTCTTGCTCGAAGGAAGTGCTTTTGCCACCCAACGTAACAACCTACTTAACAGTTTCCAACCTATTAGGGCTTTCGGTATCTGATGTTCGTGCCGATTTACTATGCAAATATTTGCTGTATGGTCATCGTGAGCGCGATGGAGATGTTACGCTGAAAAAAATCTCTCCGTGTAGAATACCAAGAATATGCCACGTGCGTACTCTCCGTCGCCCAACATTTACCTTAAACCTAGTACATAATTTGGCTGGCTGATTTTTTTTAATGCTTACGTAATCAGAATTGTAGTTGCTAATTTAGGTTAAACTTGCCCAGAACTTCACTTAACCTCTTGTGCATAGTTATGTCAAGACTTTTACTTTATTTCTTAGAAGGCAAATGGGGTCATACTTACTGCATACACAGATTAAGAAAAAAACATCTGCGTAGTGCTTCATGTTTCCAGTGATTATTCCAAAAAAAGGGGAGTAGTACAAGAGTGAAAGACTTTGATTGCAAAGGTATTACAGAATCAGGCATAATTCTTTTGTAAAGCCAGTAATTCTTCTGCCTTGCCGCACGAGAAATCTGTAGAGAATATAGCGTTCTGATTGGGCGCGTCAGCTGCCCAGAAATAGACTGAACCCAGGCAGCCCTAGCCTTGCCATTGATTCCATTTGACACGTCATCCATAACCGCAAGAGACCAAGTCTGTTGCTTCCTCAACTCATCTTCAACATGGGTGATCTCACCCTTCCTAATTCGTCTGACATGCTATCGGGTTTCTTTGACTCCCCAAGACAGCCAACAGAAATTTTATTTAAGCACTTCACTGGCACATTTCCACGTAACGCTGACTCATTGGCCAAAAATTTTGAAGAACAAACTATTTTTCTGAAATTGTTTAAGTACAATTTTAAAGTGATAAAGATTAAAAAAACTAGGCCTACAGGAGAGCCGGGTGAAATCTGTGTGTGGAATTAGACGAAAATAGATTTGTGGATACGAAACTTCAATACTGCTGGTGAAACAGGCTTTTTACATTTTGATACTTTTCTCTCAAGGGATTTCAAGACTAAGTCCGACTTCTGCTACCAAACCGAAATTGAGTTTGAAACAAGTTTTGTTGGAATCTGTTAATAAAGCTGGAAAAATTCTTGTATGTGGCAGTATCTACAAGTAGCCTAGTCGCTTCCTTGAACTTTTTTAGGGGAGTGTTTTCTTAATCTATTGCAGATTGCTAGTAGTGAGTATGGCAGATTAATAATTATATATTTAATAGTTATAAATTTAATAATTTTATAAATTTGCTTGTCTATGATAGCTTTGTCACGACGAACGACACCTTCTTGAAACGGCATACTCTTCTGGTCCGCAACGTTTTATTACTACATCCCACATTCTGCATTCACAGACTCTTATAGCGAACATCTTCACGAATAATACCTATCATGTTCAATCTCAAACCACTTCGCTCGGCTTACTATTTCTACTGACTGCAATCGGAAGAAAACAATAAGGCAAACGAAGCTAGGGTGCGGCGTTATAGTATAAAGTATTAAATAATAAAACATTTAGTAAGGCGAATTCCAAGAAGAACCATCGTGCATAAATTAGACGTAAAGGGTTGAAAATGCACCAAATCAGAAGTCCATGCAAACATCATTACAGAAGAGGTCGATGATATCCACTGAAGAACAGTTAACGACAGGAAGTACGCATGCGACAGAATCATGGACGCATAATGATATTTTGCATGGAAAGAAAGTAAGATACGACAAACTAAAGGACTACATAAAAAAAAGTAGAAACAACTCGGACGGGGCTACGTCGATTCTCAAACTAAGTAAGTCTACATTTCTTCTCGCTTTGATTAAAACCAAAATTACCGGGTAAAGAGACCATTAATATTTCTTTTGATTTTAAGAGTCACTTTTCCTTAATATGTAAATCTCTAGACGATTTTATGGCATACATGCCCCACACGCAGCGCCTGTATATATTTACAGCAAGTAAGCACCAGTCAAGTAGTCAACTGAATAAATACGTTAAGTACCTTATGGATCCAGCAGCATATGGACCAACCTCTTGAAGATTGGCTCGTCAATTCTAGCAGCTCCTATATCACAGTTCATTAACCAGTCGTTTGGTCAATGCGTTTTTCCGAAGTATGACTCCTGAGAGCATTTGTGCAGTAACGTAGTTTACTTTGATTTCCGAAAATTACCGATTACCGCATTTATTTTGGTTTGGCTGAAGAGCTGACAGTTATAGTAATGCTTTCCATATTGCTCTGATAGTTTTTTTTTAATTCATTTTAAGTTTATTTTTAACTTTCGTTGCCTGAAATAGTTGTCCAGTTACTTGTTTGTTTGTTGTTTATTTTAGACTGAGCAGCGTTTGATTAACAACGGCTAGGACATGTAACTTTGTAGGCTTCCCTTCCCGACCTTTCTTTCTTTGTTGTACTTTGTTCTTCGGTCCAGATATTGGACTTTCTTTTGTCTCGTCCGATTCCTGTCATTTCCTAACCTTTGCTTACAAGGGATGCATTTCAATCTTATACTGCTTTGGACTGTAGTCGTAGCTTAAAGTCTCAATACTAATTATGAATTTGAAACGACTTTAAACTGTCTGTCGCATTTTTCCTCGGCTTCTCCCTTGTTCATGAAAATGTGATGTGTAGCTGTGAGGTGGTGTCAACCTGATGAACCTCGGCTAGGAGGACGCGCTCCTTCACACATGATTGTACACATTTGAAATCTTATATCCCAGTCCTCTGTGGGCTTCGCCAGAATCAAGCACTACATCGTGGATTGGTTTTATGAACAATTTTTATTAGCAATTATTGAAGACGTAAATCTTGAAATTTGAATCTTGAGAAGCACTGAAACCATTCAAAAGCATCTCAGGTGTCAAAGGAACTGCCAGAGTGGCTTGAGCCAATGTAATCATATGCTATGTCTTGTCTCCTTAACGTGACCAGCGTTACTACTGGTGCCCGAAGTACTGGAGTACAATACTCTGTGCCACATTTTATTACCTGAATTGTCCTTCCTTTATATGCTAAATTTGTAAAGCACTAGTATACTTTAGCTTGCACTGAAACGTGATAGATTGAGCCACTCAGTAAGTCAACGATGCTGGCTAAAGCTAGACTAGAGATTGTCTGTCTAAAATTTATCCACTTCCAGTCGTTTTGCAAAAGCCAGTGGTTTCTAACAAACTTTGTTAGATAAACAAACAAGAAAAACAACTTCTTGTAAATGCTAAAGATTTTTTTCAGTGAAAACCCCCGCTAACGAGAGGCTTGCTGGAGTCGATGTCTCAGATAGTTCGTATTTATTAAGTATTTCTGAACGTGGTGAATAAAGATGTGAAAGAGAAAATTTTTCTCACTTTTCTGACAAAGAGTATCGCACAGTTACGGCGGCACTGATGTGAAAAACTAAATATTGCATTTACCGATTATTTTGACAGAAACAATAGAAATATCTAGAAAAATGGGGTGGAATAAAGGCCACTATCCAGAGTTCCAAGTAAACATAACGCTGTAGCAAAATATTATGAAGTGGACACAGCAAGTCCAGCTCTAACAAATGACCGCTGCAATTAATGAATACTTCTCCATTGCTAAGTCGGTTAATAGCATCATCAAAGCCGCGAAGCATGAATGTAATTTGTGGTCTGTACATCTCCGAGAGGACAGCAACAGAAGTAATCCAGATCATTGACAATCTTCATATGTCCAAAGCTTCAGGACTGATCAAATAGCGTCATTTCACGCCCTATGTCGTTTGTTATCCACCAGTCATTTGCACAAGCATGTTCCGAACTGTCCGAAATTTGGCGAAAGTCATCCAAGTGAACACCTCATGATCTCTAGTCTGGCTTTCCAACTAAAGCCCGATTTAATTGCTCTTGAACATAAGCAAATTGTTTGAAAAAGCTTTGCATGATCGCTTGTATTCATTATTAGAGAAACATAGTTTAATTTATGAAGTAGCAAATAGTTTAATTTATAAAGTTGCAAATATATCATCCACATATCTACGAAGGTAAAGGGGCTTAAAATGGGCGGGGCATTCTTGCAACCATAACTTTTCATGATGGCAGAGAAATATATTTGCCAGTGTGGGACCCAACGGGGAACCCATACCATCTAACTGGGAGTAGTAGTTACCATTGAATAAAATAAATAAATCCTTCGTGGCTAATTTTAGAAGCTCTTTTAGTTGACATTTGTTGAGGCCTCCGACATTACTACATTGTGCAGAGTATTACAGCAGATATCAATAGTTTCGTCTTAAGGTAAGTTGGAGTGCGTCACGCAAAAATTATGGCGGCAAATTCAAATTGTGACACAGGAAAAGTAAGTCGGGTTAAACGCAACTCTCGGCAAAGAACAAATTTTATGTACAACCTATTCGTAAAATTTAGCGCAAGCTGCGTCTTTGCATTTCGTGTGATCTCTATTAACATACGCAAGGAATGTATATAACTCTCCATAAAAGTTTATAACATTCATCGGATAGGACTGAGGACTTTTCAAAGTGCTGGGATACGAAAGCGCACTGACAACCTAAAAATGTCGAATTCGAGGATGAACGGACGGATTTACGAACGGATTTTTTTTTTACGAAGTATCGCGCGCGCGCAGTCTGACGACTTACTGACCCATTTTTTATAGAAAAGTTTTACTTTCGGAAGAAGGACGACAAGACCCAAGGCAGCACAGAAATGGTAACAAGCACATGCTAATGTGAGGAGAGGCAACATACGACATCAACCTTTAACAAACTCAAGAATTAGAAAACATATGTAAAAATCCATATTCGCTTAGCCGCTCGAAGGAGAAAGGAGGGTTACTACCAAGGCTTTGCCCAAGTCCACTTATGCGCAGCAACAATTTTTGAACGGCTCGTCTGGTACAAAAACTCTAGCGTAAGGAGTTCGAAATAAATCATACAAAGATACACAAGTATATCTGATGTTAACTACACTGCAGACTCGACGATTTTCCGGACGATCATATGAAACCGCTGCCCGACCGAACTTGGAAGTCGCCAAAATCTCGACCCGCGCTACGCCGGTCCGTCTCTGACGTTCGCGTAATTACACCTTCAGCCCGATTTCCACACTGTCGTGAGCATCTAAGTGCTGAAGGGCGTTTTCCATGCGCTCGAACTCCAAGTAACCCTACGAGAAATATATAGCGAAAGAGCTTCATAAAATGAAACAGACGCACTGCGATGACTTCAAGGGCAGCATATCGTAAAGACTTCCGCTCTAAACAAATATTAAGTCTGTTTGTTTCGCTGCGTCTCAACCCATGCAGAAGGTCGTAGATTAACCTGCAGAAGCATTCTAACGATTGTGACGGCTGGCCTGCCGAAGATGGCCCAGTCAAAAATCAAATCACACAAGTCGGCAACTATCAATTCATCAATGCAGACTGTCGGCTCCCCTCCAAGAACAAAAGCAGTCGAACAGTACTTTGCTGACAACAAAACATTCTCTATGGTCGTAATCAAAACAAATTTGAGTAAGGCCCATCGAGTTATTATATTCACACGAGTACCCACAAGATCACGCGATCTGTGCCGATCGCAAGTTTCTTCCGCCAGGACAGGAGTTTTCTCTGCCGATTTATGTAGAGCAAAACACAAACCTGTCAAGCACTTATTCTGACTACGCGTCTCTGGAATTTGCGACAATTGCTTGTTTGTGAAGGATTATGCGTTGGTAATCTTGTGGTTCTTTGCTTTGGAGTTGCTGAGTTTTCTGTGCGAGCTACAACGGATGCAGTCGTGGTATTGGAAGCTTGATTATTGTACTTGCAAAGATGACGCAGGCGCGTGCTGTATACATGAGCAGCAACGGAGCTTCAAACGGCTTGACGGTCTCATTTCGCTCGTAAGCAGGCAAAGCTTTTCAGGGTCTCCTAATCGAAAATTTCAATATTTGGCTTCTGTTTTACATCAAAGTCATATGCGATAGATACAAAATCAATATATCAAAGCCTTACTTTGTATATGGGCCACTCAAATTCAACTATCTGATTTTCATAACAGAATCATCTTTGGTAAAGTGAGAATACAAGTAAACAAAAGCTTTCAGGGGATCATCGGAATGACTCAGACTGACCGCGCGGGCGGATTTCCCAAAATAAAACTATCGTCTGCAAAAAAAAAAAAAAAAAAAAAAAAATCGAATGCAGTCACGTGAATTGACGATTGGAGCATTCAGCACGATAGAACATGAACACCGCTTTGGGTAGCGATCAATTGAGGATTAATGTCAGTAAGCAGCACCACTAACGCCTTAGGAAAGGCACCAAAGAGGCAGATGTAAACCAGCCATCTCCACTGAAGCTGCGCTGGCCTCACTGACCATCTTGCCCTACATAAACAGGCGGCGGAAAATTGCGATTGGCACAGCTTTTATTGCCTAGCCAACGGGGGTGCGTTCTCTAGTTAATACGTCAAGGCCACCAAAGCTTGACGAACTTTAAAACTCTCTCGTAGAAGCAAAATTTGTCAGAAACGACCGAATACTAACTCTCGTCTGGAATGGTACAGACGAGCCAGCTGCTTTCACCCTTTCACACCAGCCGTACGGATATGTAATAATCACCATACTTATTATTGCGAAGTTTTCTACGAGGAGAACTTATCTTTTGCAGTTGTCCCAACAACTACTAGACAGCGTCTCTAGTATCTGAGTGCAATTCCACCAACTTCTTCTACAAGGTAGACGCAAAGTGTAATACGTGCGCTCAAGGTAGACACCGCGATCAGATCACGTGTTTCGAATACCCCATAAATAATAGCGATTGTTCCTTGTCATTGATGATAGCCACGTTTTGCAAATAAAGGGGTAACTTTATAAGACCGACAGAGAGGTTACCTTCACAACAGCAAGTTATATACAAATAAGCTTAATGGGTAATACGGAGGAACGGTCAGTTTTTTAAATGTGTTAACGCTGGGTGTGAACTAGTTTGCTTAGTCATATCTTGCAAAGAAGCAAATAGCGTGCGTTACTCAATAAGCTATCTAAGATTGTAAGCTTTCTCTTCAACAGAGTTACGCTTAAAATTACTGCGGTGTGACTTGCATCCATTTACTACCTAATAAAAGATTTTTTTGAATACGACTGCATAAACATGACTCCATTTAATGTATAAACTCGTACATGTAAACGCGTATATATATATATATATATATATATATATATATATATATATATATATATATATATGTGTGTGTGTTTGTGTGTGTGTGTGTG
>QQSS02183117.1:0-14034 GCA_003687565.2 Craspedacusta sowerbii
TATCTATCTATCTATCTATCTATCTATCTATCTATCTATCTATCTATCTATATATATATATATATATGTATATATATGTATATATATATATTTATTTATATATGTTGATATTAACCTAACGAAATCTCTAGGTCCTCTTGCCTTTTGCGTCAGTTAATTGTCTTTTGAGTTTGTTTCAACATTTCTTTAGCCGCTACCGGAACGTATAGGATTTGTGTGAAACCTTGTTAACAATGGTCTCATCTGATGGCATGTTGCACCTTTGCAAAGAATTTGCCGACCTTAATTATGAGCAAGTTGCAAAATTTTCCTCGGGCAAACATTTTCATAATTTGATCTGACATTCAAACCGCCGTGAAAGTGAAGACAGTTCGCAGATGCAACATGCACGGTTCTGTAAATGATATTGTAAGAAAGTCTGTCACTTTTCAAAGTCACAGCTTCTGCTTGTGTCTTTTATCTCTGCACGAGAACCTCTACTGTACTTAGTAATGTGATCTCGCTATCAGTCAGGCAATCAATCAAACTTTCTCTTAATGAGTGTTCATTGAAAATAACATGCAAAATCAGATGCTAACGCAAACGAACGCAAATACAAGAACGAAGGTCTGATGCGGAAACAAACTCTTAGCAAAATCGTTGTAGGAAGGGGAAGATCTTATACAACAAAACGCTAATAACGCAAGGCTCAACCAGAGGCGCGATGTCTGAAACAAATCATCAGTACTGTAAAAGAAGACACCCGGCAGCATACATTAAAATATGCGAGTCCTTGATTGATTTGACGTGACGGGGTTTATCATGTCGAGTATGAGGAAGAAAGCATTAGTATAGAGTATAGTATAAGAGCAGTATAATCGTTTGGTAACATCTGGACATGGCAAGAAACAAGGTTTTCATTTTATCAAAAAACATGACGCTTGGCACTGTAAGTTCCATCGTAAGACTTCAAAATTGTTTGTGCAGCAAATCACCCTGACATTTCAGGGTGGCATATCTAAAAGTAAAGCGGAAAAATAAAAGAGAAAAAAGAGTAAACGTAGTGGACTAGTAAAGTGGTGGTGTACCCAACCTGTCGTGTTTCAATGTAAGTAAACTAATTGTGGAGCGATGACCGGAGAGAATCTTTTTTTTAAATCATAAGTAACTCCGTGTTGTCTCATCCTCTATGCTTCTTCTAGCTTCAAATTTTTTAAATCGTGAAATAATTACAAATCGGCTCCTGTAAGTCAGAAAAGTCAAATGTTTTTAGCACACCCTTAATTTTATTCATTTCACTTTACTGATGTGGCTCCAAACCAAAGAGCCGCATGAAAATGAGCATGGAAGGGGCTGAAGTGAAGTTTCGTAAAGGTTTATGGTAGCGGCGCATTCATTATGCCAGGCCAATAACATTCGAGATCTTCTCCGAAGTTCTGTAGTCACAATTCGCCTCTAAACATAACGATCCACCCTACATCTTCTAACCTATAAAGTTAGTCGAGTGTTGCACGATTGATGTTTTGTCGAAAGAGAACTAACTTGGTCTTCTTGATGTTGAAGGACAGCCGGCTTGCAGACATCCACTCTGTAGGAGCTATTATTTTTGTTTTCCTTACGTGCCTTACCTTAAAGCTACTACGTACTCATCGACCCGTTCCGAGTCGTCATTGGCCCAAATCCAGCTGCATGCGCAGCGAATCAATATTGCCGGTAGTGTCATCGACAAATTGGTAGGAAGGAGAGCACTGCAGACAGAGTTGATAATCGTTCATAGGACCTTCGGTAATGCTTCGAGAAACGCTTTGATTCCTTGGGCGCATAAGTTGTCATATCTTATTGTTTGGTTTGCTGTACCAAGAGCTTATTGAAGGCCAAGAACTAGTATTCTGACGAACTTGCCTTATACGTAACAGTGGCTGCCAAGTTGAGTGGCTCTATACGAACACCAAATAGGACGTTTATACATACATCTTTAAAAAAATTGTACTAATATTTAGCTGAAGAAATAGTACTTGCAGTTTTCTTTTGAACCTGCCTAGCAAATTGGTGTTGCCTTGAATAGAGGATTACGCGAGCAATGTATTAGTTAAGTAATGCATTGCTAGTCGATGATAGCGACGCCGAATTGTTTTTGTTGGATTTGGGATTTTGGGGAAAATGTTTTAGTTAGAAGCTTTGTTGATGAAAGATGATATTGGCGCTGAGGCATATTGAGAAGCCAGCTCAAATAGGTTTGCGGGTATACAAACGAAACAAGGCACTTCTTGAAAGCATACAAAATCAGCAGAAGTGACACATAAATGACCAACTCCAGTATGCAAAGCAGTTTTATGATTCTGTAAGGCATTTACAAGGATTTAACTCCTATCGAGATCTTATAAGCGGCCAGAAATTCGTTTTCTTATGCGGATTTAGCGAAGCCAGTTAATGGTAGCGAACCAGTATTCGGACCAAGTATTCCGACCGTTGCAGTTTGCGGGCTAAAAAGTTAAATCAGGTCTAAACCAGCGGCGCTCGCAAAGTCAGCAGGGTCGTAATGGCTTACTTAAAAACTCTCTAAAAACTTAAAGTCTCAGTAGCCAAAACGTGTTCTAATTACATTAATATTTAGAACTTGCTCAACACGTTTTAGAGTTCAGAATACACGTCCGTCCAATGGCAGAACGTGGCAACTCCCGAGATTTCAGCGCGCCGCTTTGGCAAATCCCGATTAATCTTCGTGTTCTTCTTCAAGCGTTCGAAAATTGAGTTACTAGATTATGCCTTTAGACGACAGATTTTCAGATGCATTACATTGAGACAGAGTAAGGAACAGAACTCGGATGCAATGGCAACGTACAGTTCAAGTTCAGCAAGTTGTATTTGGTAGTCAGTGCGACAAATGAAAGCTTTCCATATTCTATACTTCTGTCATGCGGCGGTAAGTCTTAAAGGTTGTGTTCCACTATCACATTGATGAGAATTTGAGTGTGAAGAAAAGTACTGGTAAATCAGTTTCATTTTTGTTGCCGATATGGGCGATGGCTCAAATTCCAATAAAAGCCCGAACTCACGTGGTTGAACATGTCCGCAAATTGCACTCTGAATGGCAGTGTCTCAAGAAGAATATAAATCGGAGTTCGGCCGCAAATATGTCAAGAAATGGATAAATTCTGCGAATTCTAAATGGTCGTTTTGATATTGCCCATCAAGATGCCATGTCAATCATGAAGATTCATGAGGACCGATTGTTTCTACTTGCTCAGAGCGAGAAGAGTCGGAGAGGTAGAATGGGTGGTGTAGACAAAGCACCTGCAGTGAAGGAAGAACGAGCAAGAAAACGGAGAATAGCAGCTCAACAGTATCGATCAAAAGTAAACTCAGTAAGAGCGACACGATCAGTACCGATGTCTGTAACTGCTACTTGTAGCGATGAGACTGCGTCACAGCCTTCAGATCCTGAACTTAAGGATGGTTCATCCATTCCGAATGCTCCCAAGACACAGACAGCGAGAGGCACTGTGGATATTGTGAATCCTCGAGTAGCTGCTGCTCTTGATAGAACAAATATTAGACAGATAGGCTGCACACATATTTTCTGAGATGGCATCTACATGACGGTCAAAGAAAGATGTGGAAGAAGTCATTATTTGTGTCATTGCTATAAAACGAGCCCGTATCAAGCATCGCAAGCTTTTCAGGTCGGAAGTCAAAGAAATATTTGATCCGGCAGTTCCACTAATTTTGCATTGGGACTGTAAGATAATGGATGCAATCACTGGTTCAGAACGAAGTAAAGTCGATCGGCTTCCGATTCTGGTTTCTGAGCAGCATGTGGTAAAATTGTTAGATGTCCCTGAGCTCCAAGATGGCACAGCGGCTTCAATGGCACAAGCAATTGCACAAGCCATTGATGGCTGGGGCTTGCGAGAAAGGATCAAGGGCTTCTGCTTTGATACAACGTCTTCAAATTCTGGAGCAAAGGTGGCGCTTGTATTCGTATGGAAACAGAGCTCGGCTGACAGTTAATCAATTTAGCCTGTCGCTACCACATCTTAGAAATACTTTTTGAAAGAGTTTTCAGCGTTCATGACGTCTGAAGGTCTCCTGACATAGGGGACCACTTGTTTGGCCACTTCAAAGACTTTCAGCCCCGTATTGACCAGAACTCATTTTGTAAAGCAGCTAAAGATAATACTTGAGTAAGTATGATCGCTCCTTGGAAGGATGATGTCATCAAGTTTGCAGTCTCAGCTGAATAAATTTCAACCTCGTGACGACTACTGTGAATCGTAACGTCAAATACGTTTTCGATACCCAGGCGCTATTCACTGGGCTCGTTGGATGGCGAAGGCCATTTATTCTATAATACGATCAATACACAAACAATACGATCCGCTAAACTGACGCACCAGGTGTCGGAAGTATGGAAGTCTTTCCTATGGACCGACAATATGGCATTAACTGCAAGAAGTAAGTCTGTTCATCGCTAAACTAAATCTGAAATAATAGTTTAAATGTCCAGCTGCAAACCGTGCTCCACGACAAGAAGTTGCACTAACGTGTGCTTCATTTGATGACCAAAACACCGAAATAGCCAAAGTTACCACAACAGCCTTTGAGCGACACCTTTGGCATCTCTCTCTAAAACTCTTGTTGCTTTTGGCTTCCTTGGCGATGCTGCCCCTATAGAGGATAAGCGCTAAATGATAGTTACACTCCAAGGAGCTGAACATTCTGATGAGCCTCTAAAGCGAATTCAGCTATTTCAGCATCCGATTACTAAGAAACTTCACAACTTTGTTACAAATTACACAAACTATTTTTTCACGATTCTTTACATATCCCAGGCATTTTTGCAGGTCGATCCCAGTGAGTGGGAATCTCGACCACAGTATCAAGAAAGCAAACGTCTTGCACAATCTCTCAAAGTCGTCAATGACTTTGCTGACCGAACGTGAGTTGTGTTAATGCAAGAGTTTAACTCGAGTTTGACACGCAATGAAGAAGAGACTAAATATCTTCTTCAAGTCGTCGAGGCCCATAGAAAAAAATTCTGCACCAACTAAGTCCTCACCAGTTGATGCCAAATTGCATTAATTGTTCAAAGAACAAACGATAGGACTGAGATGACTATTGAATTATGCTTTGATCATCTTGATTTCGATTTTGACTATGAACAAAGTTTTAGATAATAATCAACCCACAACAGTCATAGGTGCATTGGTTCTTTTACCCGCAACGACAGGTTTCAACACAAATATTTAAAACTTTCAAGTCCTAAATATTGCTTTGTTCAGTGAAAGTTCTTTCTTTCCTATCTATAACCAGCATCATCTAATGAGGGTTGGAGAACACTATCCTGATACTTTCATTTATTAGAACCTGCAGCCTATTACTGTAGTCAGCAAGTGGCAAATGAAGTAAGACTTAGAACAGCTCGACTGGAGTCGGTGACCTAGCGTCCACGAAAGCTACCATATAACTTGGCCATGGGCATACTATTTCACTATGCGTGGGACTGATACCTCAGACATATAACGTGGAAAACTATCCCGGCTTACTTTGAACACTTTCTGTGCATAGGCATCTCACACCATGCGTTGCTCGCACGCAAGCGCAATACGACCCAAAGGCGCTAATTGATAATCTTCTCAACCCAAAACCAATCGCAAAAATATATGCGCATTCAATGCTGCCAAAGCCATAAATTTAACAAATTCTTCGAGCATAACGTACATGCTAATAATTTAGGGATCTTTATGTACAAACGCTTTTGCAGAACGCTCCGTTTCCCGAGACAGACGCCTGCAATCAATTATCTGCCTCAGAGGCACCGTACGGTATATGCTCAGCAAACCTGGAAAGAAGAATAGCTGTTACAAAAACTTGAAGCGTGTTGCTCTCCTGAGTATACAGGCAATGACGAACTGAATCTCACAGGACTTATCAGCAAAGGAGTCTTTTACACCAATTTTCCGTCATCAAGCCAGCTGATCACAAACGCCAATAGGTAATGAGCACGAAACTCCTCGAAACAAAATAGGAAGAAAAATATCAAAAATCGCTTGTGATTGGATAAGAATCTTCGCGGGGGAATATCTGGACAACCCAACAGTAAGTCGCCTAATTGGAGGTATAGGCCTGCGCAACCGGACGATAGCGACAAAGATTAAGGGCATGTCTTACTTGTTGAAGATAGCCATGTACTTCTTTCTACATGAACAACGAAGAGAAGGATGGGAAAGGACGAGACGAGTAATGGAGTCATTCGCTGAGTATGCACGGGTGAAATCCACCATCCCGGATCTAGCAATACAAATCGACGACCGTTAACAGATCATGCACGAGTCTATATTTTGATCAATCAATCAAGTGATTTTTCCACAGACAACTCAAATTATGAATTGAACACGCAAGCGAGAAGCTAAACACGTGCATACCTGTTCAGGCATGTCGAGAAGATAGACGCAAGCCCATCATTGGGCAGCTGGGGAGCGGCTCCGAAAACCACTTCACCTACAAGCCTGAAAACAATCTCAAATAGTGCACCGCTAGACCGCATCAGAATTATAAATAAAAAGACTTTTAAAAAGCAAATAATTTATTTTCTCAATCTCCATGGCTTGTAAAAAGAACTTGCGCAGTTTAACATAATTCAACCTGATACAAATGGTGGTGCATGCTACCGAGAGTGAACAGGATGACAAGAGTATCAGCAGAATCAAGGAAACACTCGCAGAACATCAAGCAGAAGCGACATGGACAGCAGCATAAGTTGGTTTCAAAATCAACGTACATTCATTGGTTTACCAAATACACACAAGCACAAATACACATGTGTATCATGCGCAACTCGCTCGACATTTTTTTGAGTTATTAGAAAACATTTCAAAGCAAGAAAATCCACACAAGCCACGATAATAAGCACATCCACAAATCTAACAAACACGTTACACACATACACACACACACAAACACACACACACACACAAACACACACACAAACGCACACACACACACACACACACACACACACACACACACACACACACACACACACGCAAACACACGCCAGAACAACTTTTTGAGGCCGCTGCTCAATCGCTCAGCATACAATCGTAACGCCAGAATATGCTTAAAGTTCCATAACTGCATGCTTAGCTTTGCGCGCTACGTCGTTCAGATTGAAGCAACAAGCTTCGCAAAAGACTGACTTAGTAGGATCGAGGCAAAAAAGTGGCAACCTCGGACGCGTAGGATGGCAGGCACGCAACAATGGCAGATTTATGTCTGGAACGCTAAAAAGGTTCACAAAGTAAGGTATTTTAAAGGAGCTGAGTGTTCTCAGGCGGTATAGTTAACAAGACGACCACTGACTAAGAGAGCTTGAAGGGTATTTATCCCGGTGGAAGAGTAAATGGTACGGGGAAAAAGGCCAGCACAAGATCTGCCAAGCCTAGAAGCCACAACAGCGTAGACCATCGATTTATTTCGATTGCTCGATCTGCTCAGACAGCCACGCACCTTACAGCGACTTGCATGTCAACACCGGTCGCCAAGCACAATGACACACCAGAGGTCATTAGTGCCGCGATAAAAAATTCCTTCACACTGACAATTTCCTCTAGAGGAAAATCAGAACGAAAACCACAATTATCAAGGGCTTTATCCCAAATACAGGGACCAATAACTATAACGCCATGAAACAAAAATAGCAGCAACAACAAAGAACTAAATTCCTTTTAACAAGCACAAAATCAAAATTTCACGTTAAACCGTAAATTCGCGACCACACACTCACCCGGGCCATCTTCGTTTAGGGGGCAAGTACGTTCACAGATGCGCGCTATGTTCAGAGAATCGCAGACCTACATCACAGACAGGAGAAAACCTTATAGAGAACACCTAGTCCATTCTAAGGACGGCTTCAACGAAGCATTTCCGCGCATTACCTGAAAGAGGAGCGAGAAAAACGTTTTATCCAGCCTACTCGACTGGAAATAGCTCCATTAAAACCTCGCATTGATACCACGTTTTATATTAAGTATTTTCATATCGACAGCAATGCAGGCATGGTCAAATCAAGTCATCACACTAATGAGAAGGCCATCCATACGGGAACACATCTTATCGCAGTGCTACATGCATCAGAAGGAGAACAACTAATGCAAGAAGTAGAGCATCACTGGTCTATACGTTTGCTTCAAAAGTCCACTGGCAGCTTTCACACGCTTCGCGGTCCAAATACGTCTGCGGGTCGCACTAGTCAAGGATTATACAAGATAAAAAAAAAAAGGAGTACATAACGAGCACGGAGGAGGATTAGAAATTATTAGAAAGTGATTAGAAAATTCGCAGACATCTCATCATCAGGCAAAGAAAAATCCCGTTCGATATCGCAGGCACGACCACATAAAGGATACGTATTCCGGCTTCACTACAGCATTGTAGTTGAGCAGCTGGCATAGTTTCTGTCTCGAAATACCTACCAAAGTTCATGAAAATACAAAGCGTGATCTTCAAAACACACATGCCAAAGTGAACAAGTCTCGCTAAAGTAAACGTCAGACCAGTACAAAACTTATTGTGAGAATATGATACTCGTGCAGCCGCAGTTGCTTATATAATAAAAATGGAAGCTGCATCATGACCGCTAATCTGTAGCTATACCAGGGTTGTAAGAAAATACTTAATACTGTACTAATAGAAAATCTTCTTCCCTACAAAGTTCATATCCTAGTTGCGTCGTTAAAAAACCCGCTAGTGATTTGTGTATTACAATGACCACAACAGCTAAGATTTCGCGGCCACTGACGTGCTAAGTTAGTCAAGGATGCCTTGATGCACATTCAAGTAATGAATTCGCAACAGTAAAAAATAAATTCGAGTTAAAAAAAAATACCAAAATATTTCAAGGAAGAGGATAGGATGGCTGCTCCGGGAATCACTCAAGTGCTACTACGCGCGGTTTTTTTTATAGCAAGCAGACAGACGAAACAGCCACGTTGAAGCATAACGAAACAACTCATCAATCAACATCAGACGTACCTGCAACTATAGAGTAAAGAATGCACGAAACATGGCCAGATATACTCTAAAGCATGGAGACGAATACTCGATCATAGTAAAAGAGCATCAAGAAATCAATCATCGCTGAGCACAACGACGCTCTCAAATAAAATGGGAAGAATGAACTTCTACATAGCAAATCGTAACCTTAACCCAGCTTCGTCACGCAAAGAAACCGCAATCCACTTAACTTACAGGTAATTAAGTACTTAAGCTGTGGAGACCGCCAATCTCCGAAACAGAAACAAAGATGCCAGCCCAAGCCTGCACATGTCACAGAAGCTGAAGATAGTTATTTACAAGCAGGAAATGAACAAAATAAAACGAGAAAACAAACCTCGAGCACAGCGTCTACGTCAACCGGCAAACAGCAAAGAAAAGCCAAGTCCACCGATTTGACAACCTGCAATAACAAGGTGTGGTCGCAAAATAAATTTTCCAACACCCCTACATAAGACTTAGATCTATCTTTATTAACTTTGCAATCGCTGTTGTAAATCTTACACGTGACAAGATCCTATATACCAAACTCCGGCTTCAAATTAAATCCGATAAAAAAATCACCCAACGCGTATGAATCATCGAAGTGACTAAGATTAGGTTACACGCCGGACGTGCATCTACGGCCAAATACATGTTCAGAAATAACCAACGCTACGGGAAATGCAGCGCAAAGAACAAATGCCTCCCCCCAAACTTCATCCTCAAATCTCAAACAACGAAGTCCTTTCCAGAAAAAGTCTTAATCCCAATCTCCGCTTCATGTAAATTTCACTACGGGCAGGATACTGAAGTTTCTCTGCAAACGCACCGTTCATACCGCACGTTATCTCACCCACATCCACCATCGCTTGCGTGTGGGAAACGCCTATGCGACGATGTGTATCATGCGCAACGCGCTCAAATTTTTTTTGAGTTATTAGAAAACATTTCAAAGCAAGAAAATCCACACAAGCCACGATAACAAGCACATCCACAAATCTAACAATCACGTTACACACTTACGTTTAATGGCTTTTATTGACAATAGAACCACGATCATTACCCATATGCGTGCGCGGGGCAGAGCGACTTGTTTTTTAATCACGTAACCAGCAATTTGAAATGCTAATTATACTCATATATATATGTATGTATATATATATATGTATATATATATTCAATTAGGGTATGTCACCATCCATATATGACACAAAGAGAAAAATCTCAAGCTATTGCAAGCTTTCGACTATCTACTGTTGTCATCTTCAGGCTATAAATCTGAAAATAGTTAACAAACCGGTGAACAGAACTTGACAAGAATCATAAACAAACTTAACAAGAAGCATAACATAGTATAATACTAGTTAAATAGCTTCAAAGAATATGATTGCCCCTGGACATTCAAATTAGGACAATCCTACTTAATAAAGATGCTTTCCTTAATTTTAAGACCCAAGCTGCTACTGTCCCTAGAGAGGATGACAAAGTCCGAAGATGCTATAGCAGTATTACAAGTCAGCGTGAGATCTCGAACAGCCGTGCTGCATTGACCTTTGACCAGCTTCCCAGTAAGTGGAGAGCTGCCTTCGGAAAGTCTCTTATGCATGTGGCGCTTTGTTTTACCAATTCAAAAAACATCTACTGCACTTATACCTATAAACTACGTCAGACACAAGATTTAATGGCAACTTGTCTTTAAAGGAAAAAGTCGAGCATAATCTATTGGTTGATTTAAAGATAACTCTTAAACTGATGTTGGGAAAATGATGTTTGTTAACTCTTTTAATTTGCTGCCTGATCCTGGCCGACACGCTTCCTAAAAACGGCAAGACAATGTCAATGTGTTCCTTCATTTCAGGAATGCTTTTGGACTTATCAGCTACATGATTATCAACCTTGCTAAAGAAGTTCTTAACCATCTTATCAATGATCAAATCAGGAAAGGCGTTTTTCTTCAAGATCGACTTTAGAAAAAGAAACTCATTATGAATGAAAAGCCACTCTGAGCAAATTATGTAGGTTCGAAAAAGCAGCGTAGAGATGAGATTATGTTTGTAAACGTCTGGGATAAAACTCCTGTAGTGGGTATACACACCACTAAATGAGTTTTTTCTAAAGACTGAAGTAGAGAATTCTAATTTTCACGCATAACATTGATATCCAAAAAAGGTAGAATGTTGATAGCCTCCTTTTGAGCAGTGAATCTAATGTTGACATGACGTTAATTAAGAAAACTTTGAAATGTGTCAACATGGTCATGAGAACTGACGAGAGCAAATATATCAACAACATACCGACGAAAATAACAAGGTTTAAATTGTTTAGGACAGTCATTAAGCCAGATCTTCTCATGATAGCAGAGAAAAACATTGGCAAGCGTGGGCCCTAGAGGGGACGCCATAGCAACTCCATCAGTTTGTGTATAGTATTTGCCATTAAATAAGATTAAGGATTCTTTGGTGGTCACTATCAGAAGTTCTCTTAGCTGGTTCTTGGTGAGTCCATGAACAGAGTCACAATTAGCAAAGAGCATATCACAACAAACACTAATAGTCTTGTCAAGAGGCACACTAGTAAAGAGAGAGTCTATATCAAAAGAAGCCATAACACATCCAGAATCCGCAGAGCGGACATCCTTAGCATAAGAAAATGAATCCTTAACCGTGTACTCATATGTACACGGTTCAGGATTCATTTGTCAACAACAATGTTACTTATACTCATATTATATCATACAGATTAATTTTGAATACGTGTATCATGTTTTGAAGGCCTTATCAGCCGTTTTGGATATATATTATTGTAGAGTGAGTCCTGCGGCTTTAATGGACATATCTTCGTAATTTTCGCCCGGCGTGGTGAAAAACTTGCTTTCACAGCCACGTTCTGTTTGCTGCCCAACAAAACAGCGAAGACGTACAATAAGTTCTTTGAAATGGTACGCGCCATTTGGCCACATTTCAACCCCGAGTCGTTTAGCATAGACTTTGAATCTGCGATCCACACGGCACTTCGAAACACATTTCCAGAGGCACAAATCAGGGGATGCGTGTTTCATTTAGTGCAAAACCTAAAGAAGCATCTGGCAGACGAGCTGCTGTTGAGGGATTACGGAGCAAACGCAGAGTAAACGGCCAGAACAGGATGTTATTGCCACCCTAACAGTACTGGAAGAGTAACTCCCACCTCAGCTGGAGCCAAATTTGTCTTGGTTTATTCTTACGTAGGTAGGACGGCTGAAAAATAATGGCACGCGCGCTTCGCCAGTCTTCCCCTTATCCAGTGTGGAATGTCTAAGAATGGGAGCGATCGAAAATATTGATGCGATACATTCGTTCAAAATCAATTATTTAGGTATAATTTAAACAATGCATAAGATGACCCATGCACCTACACAACAATCAACATGTGAAATACCAAAATGACAAAAATAACCTGCAAAGCAACTAAATTTTATGTTGAACTGCCAACTTCGTTAGTTCTGCTGAAAAACCCTTACTACCGAAGGTCACAAAAAATCCTGAAGCTGTAAATGTTCAACTATGCAAATATTTCCCATACACTAAACACTTCGTAAGACGAAAGATTTTTTAAAATATTAAATGCATATTTAAAATAGGGTTTATATCCTTCTGCATCAATAAGCCTTCATAAATCGGTGAAGGATTAGAAACCGCAAATAAACCTCATCTTCAGTGGCAGGGTCCATTTTGGGGAAAAGGACAGTGCCTTTCCGTAGAAACTAGCTGAAAGAGCTTTTCGTACGATTTCATTGCATGCTTGCGACATCATTGAATTCTCCGTTCGTCTTTAGGCTTTTACGGAAAAGGCTCCGCTAACATTCCAAGGAAGATTCAGTCGTAAACTTTCAAATCCTAGCTACGTGCGGGTTGTTACAAAATTTCCGTGCCCAAGACTTCCGACAGTTGCCACTGAACACAACAATCTGCACTACACCTACTTCAACGCACAAACAATGGTCACGACGGCCATCATGCTCTCAATCGCCTATAATCTCTCAAGAAAGTGCATTTTCTGAGAAGGTACAATGCATCTTGGGAACTAAGGCAGCGCCCAGTTAGGCTGTCGTCCAGTTGGGCATCGTTCACTTGGCATCGTTCACTTGGCGTCGTCCAGCTGGCATCGTCCAGTTGGGCTGCTCCGAGAAATCCTGTATCAACAGCCAGCAATCTCTCACCCCCAGCAAGCGTTCTGCGCATCTGGATGTAAGTCTTACACATCCACCAGCAGCGACCATATTATCTACAGAAATTCTCTCAAGAAGGCCTTTCCGCATCCTTTCAATCGTGCTAGTTGCTCTGATGGCTTCCCGATGTGAAAGCATAGAATGGATGGCATTGAGCAGGCGGTGATAAACATTAGGTAGGCAGCGATGTGAACGTCTGATTTGATGAACGCTTCGCGTTGACTATCTTGCTTGATCTTTCCGGCCAAATGAGGAGCAGGATTTCATCTGATTTCTTATGCGAATGGAAAGGATAACATTTTTACAATCTGCCATTAATTATTGTGGATTTTTTTTAGCACATTTACAGTGGGGTATCTTACTTCAGCCATGTCTCGCTCAAAATTTGATAGGGCTTCGGTAGAATTCCGTAAAACACAAATAACTTGAGATACCGAAGGTTTACTATTCTTCACTAGTCACTATTTGAATACTTCGATAAAAGAAAATGCGAGAAAACTATCCCATACCAAAGCAGCTGACAAGAACGTACTTTTAAGAAAAAGTAGCAGTAGCAAAGAAAACATATTATAAACTGTTACGACGTAAATGGTTAAGGCATGAAAGATGGAGCCTAGATAAAGTTAGATTGTGCGAAAATTTAGCAAGAACGGACGTTTGTATGCACGCATGTAACATAGGTACGCATTTATGTATGTATGTATGTATGTATGTATGTATGTATGTATGTATGTATGTACCTATGTATGTATGTATGTATGTATGTATGTATGTATGTATGTATGTATGTATGTATGTATGTATGTATGTAT
>QQSS02183128.1:0-14033 GCA_003687565.2 Craspedacusta sowerbii
ATCGAAGTTAAAAAACTTGTTTACTTGAAGTTATCAGTGGGCGTCTAAATTTTGGCCGGATTGTTTATCAAAAATGTACTAAAATTACTCCAAAGCAAAGGAAAAATGTCAATAACTTTCCTGTGTTAACACCGGGCCTCCCTTCATCGTGTGGGGAAGGGGCCCCACATGAAAGTCTGAACGGGGGCCCCCACAACTCTTGCTCCGCCACTGGGCCTTGATAAGGGAAATGTAAGAGCTAGCATCAGACTTTCAACTTTAAGACCTGTACCTAAATAGCTGCAACAGTTAAGTAAAAACTTTAACTGCAAATACTTAACTTCCCCCAGTTCTATCACTGCATAAGCCGGTATCCCATTTAAAGCTCCGAAAATCCAATGAGCTCCCTGTTGCGACTCTTCTTATAACTGCCCGCTTGACCACTTACGCCTTGGGGGGGGGGGAGGGGTTGTCCCATCCCATAATGACTCCCTAATGCAGCAGATGCCCACTGAAATTTTCCCACGCATTTGCAGGCGATCATTTACCCATTTCTGCAGACAGCAAGGAAGGTCTAATTACTGTGGTGTCACGAACGTCCATAGCGTCCATTAAGTAAGGCACGGCGAGAAGATTCTCGCTAACAAGCTGGCGCATCACTGCCGCTTTAGACAACATAAACATTTTCAACACCTAGCTCAGTGTTTTTTAAGAAGTAGAATAAGACGGTCCCATTTTGACCCTTCTCGAGTCACCGATATAGAAAAGGTTTACCGGGAAAAAAATTAAGCAACCTATAATTTAAACTTGGCGTTAGCCATGGCAGCCTGGAAAGTTAATTATTGAAAAAAATCATGTTGTTACGTTAACGGCGCAGTAAATGGCGCATTAATGGTACTGTATTTACTAGCTAGCGGAGTAAACACAGCACCATTACAACCTTGGTCTACATTTTAAGCGCTATTGAAGTCCATCGAGTACCATCTCTTCATGGAGTATATAATGCTGACCGAACCGCTAACGACAAACCAAAACCACCGAGGAACTCTCCGGTGGTCACCAACGAGCCCCTGCCCCCGGTCAGTCCACTCACATTCCTTGTATTCCTTGATCAAAAGTTTGCCTTATGAACTCACATGTCTTTGCTAAGTAGAATTACAATGTCAAGCAAATGAAGAAAGCTATGATGAGTACCTTTGTTTCTAGATTCCATTCTGTTTAATAACTGTAGAGGCACGCTAGATCACGACAAGCATAGCATAACCTCACACAACTTTGATACCAGGACCTGACTTTTTGGTTCTACAATAATTATTTATCGTCTTGCTTTGCTCAAACTATCACAATGTCTACCCATTTCAACAACTGGAGGATAACAAAAGTAGCACAACTAGAGCAAAGCTCCAATACCAACCCATTGAAAAGAATTTCGAGATTTCGAAACTCTATCGCAACGATGCCTCAACGGTCCAAAACACAGTCCAGTAAGATGCTAATATTTACGTGGGAAATGAGCTGAAGCTTCCTTTTAATTGGTGATTCCTCATTCTCACTTCCCACGCTATCACTTCTCTTTACATTTTCACCGAATTTGCGCTTTTCTCCCTTCGTACAGCCATAGCACATCACTGGTACCCTTATGAGTCTCACCAGCCCTTAAACCAATGCAAGAAAAAAGATGGCAGGGCTGGCTTCAAATTTCCTGCCTCGCAAACAATGAGATGCGCGATCCAATTATATTTATAGATCAGTGGCGGGACCGATATGCAGGTAGTTTCATCGGAAGTGCTTGAAGGCTTACTTCCGAGAGATGGAGCCAGGGTTCGAAGTGCCGCTGACTGTTTTCCTTACTTTAATTATTGTCTTTTGAAACTAGCTAAGTTCTGCCTCTGAAATCTGCACGAAAGGTTGCCAGCCATCACTAAGGTCATGCGGACGGACTCCGTCAATTAAGCGGGCGACCATCTCGGAAGAGTCCAGATACAAGCGATATTCTCCGAAAAGAACTGCAACGGTGTTTTTAGAAAATCTTGAATGTTGAGTGATGGCTGTCACTGGCCACATGCTTGCAATGTACAACAATCTACAACTAAGTCAGGTACTGGTAAGCCAAATATGGAGACAGAATCCTTTGGAGCAAGTGGATGTGACTGTCTAGCTCAGCACAAACACATGCTTAAATCTGCCTGGACCAGCCTACAAGGTGTGACACTGGGCATTTTGTTATTTAACTGCTTCTCTCTAGCTTAACGTCCATATTTAAGAAAACAGATTCAGACAACACTTGGTATGCCAACAACGAATTTTTATACCCATGTGATGTGGCCCCACTTCTTTATCCGTGTCACATATTGTTAGTAAGAAAAACAGTCACCTTGTTACTGCGCTGAAACACTCCTTATTTTCTACTTTCAGTCAGACAGCACACTTTATGATGGATGTGCTTTCATTAAACTGCTCATGTGCCCCCATCCAAGCCAACCTACTACATAGAACAATACGGTCTCATTACAAAGGAGGGGTATCACCCTTGCCCAAAGGGTTTGCTGTTACTGGCTTTCTTGTCTAATTAGTGCAAGATATGCAGCAGCACACGAAAAGCTATGTTAATGTTGTAAAAAACAGTAATTTTGCAGCATGCAACCATTCCCAAAGTCCAAGAAATTTTATTGCAAGCATACTTGCTTCATTGACCAAATAAACCAAAAGCTTGATTTTGTATTGATTTTAAATAGATTGTTGATATGAGATTCACCGGTTGTGGCCTTGGTGCTCAAAAAATTTTTTGCAAAAATAATTTTCTCCCTTTCCTATCTGCGTTACCAGCCTTATGAGGGCAACTTATCCCTGACAGAGGAAGACATCGGCATTCCCAAAGTTAGCACTTTTAAACATGGTGATACATCATTGAGATTTACTGGTTATAAATATGCTAAATCATACCATCAATGTACAATCCGAGCCTGACCTCAGCAAGTTGCAGTTCGGATGAAAGCTGTGTGCATTTGTTATCGCTTCATATGCAGGATACATCTTTGTTGTACAGGCAAGTATGATGTAATTATGCTTGTCGAGGAAGCATAATTCTAAACGACAACAGCGTCTGCTTGATCCGCTATTGTCAAGTATTTACAAAACATTTTCCAGTGCTATTTTCATATTTTGCATGCCTACTTCATGGACAAGTTAAGCATGCTTCACACGAAGTATGAGGGGCTCCATACTATTTATTTGATTATACTGTTATGAGCGCTCCTGCCGTTATCGTTTTTTCAAATTAATTTCGAAGGGTTTTTCGATATCTAGTTAATTAAATAAATTCTTTATTTTCTATAAAATTGTGTGATCGCTGATAAATGTTTCATCAGTGAGATCCTGTGACTGATTGTACCAAGTCTACACCAACGAACAGGTCGGCAAGGCAACGTGGTATCGGGCTAGCAGCTGACATTAGACTACCTAGACTACAAGTTAGAAATCCAAAACGAGGCTGTCTGCCTACTGTTTTGCTGCCACACGCTGATTGATTGGACCACAGCTATTTGTGGGAAAAATGTCGCATACGGGACACCCGGATACCAGTAACGGTCGAAAATTACAATTGTGTCTGCCCGCAGATGGGCCGTTACGATCAATTATAGACACCGCAAGTGAAAGCCTCAGACCAGCCTATTTCGGGAAACGGCCCGCCACGAGACATGCCAATAGGTGTACAGAAGGTTCATCGGTGGCCATCTTAGGACCTCAGATGTGTGGTGGTACCAGTGTGGTAATATAATAATGTTGGATCCTGTACAAGGCTAAGAAACAACACGTCTGATCTCCATAAACGTTCTTCAATGCCATCCATGGCCGACCTAACCTTCCAATGTACACACAGTCTCATGGCTACTACCATATAAGCTGGCAGCGAAGCTGCATATCATACATCCCCACCTTTCAATATTTACAAAGAGTTATTGTTCCGTAATGAAGTCCTTGAAGTGCGCTGTGCCGAGCACGTCTGGGACGAGAGCTTATTGGTGAGCTAATAGGTGGTTGGGTTTGGATTTCTGTTTGGATTGGATGTGGTGGGCTATGATTTATGTCTGGTTGTTGCGGGCCATTGGGTGGCTCGTGGATACTTGAGGGCATGTTGGAATTTGCATTATACGCAGAGAGATTGGGTTGGGTATGGAGAGGTTGTACTGGTATGGACAGTGATCGTGATCCCCTCGCTGGTGGGATCGATGGATGAGGGTTGTTGATGAGCGTCTCCAGTTTTCGGGCTGAGGCAACTATGCCGTCGTCCAGGGGGATGATGCGGGAGGAGTTATCAATTTCCGTGGGAATCTTCTGTTTCGTAGACTTGAGCGTCTATTGCCATCAATTATGATGTCGTACTGGTGATTTGATAGGCATTCTACGATTTTGCCTGTAGCGTTCCATCTGAAGGGGTGGTATCCCTTTTATTTTCGTAGTGCGACTGTGTTGCCGATTTGTAGGGGGCGGAACTCCCTGTGGGTCTTGCCTACATAGCATAGTCGCATCTCTTGGGGTGGGCCTTCTCCCTGAGGTCTGCAGCGTCGGACCATAGTGATGTCGCGTACGAAGGTTCGAGTGACTCTAGAAAGAACACGGAAAAGTATATAGATTAAACTGGTTGTATGTTTACGCTACTGCAACTGCTTCTACTTGAACTTGAACTTGAATATATCTATTTACAAGGGTTTTTATACAGTTTCACGAGGAAGTTATTATGGATATAATTCCAGGACGGACCAATAGACTTGGCGCGGAAGTGGTTATATTTACATCGACCTTTAGACTATCGTTCTCTCTCCTGTAGTGCTTTTACTACTGCCTCGATGTCTAGGGATCCACTTGGACTTGTGTTTGGTTAGGATGCGTTTCATGGTCTTTACTGCGCTTTCTGCACGGCCGTTGTCTTTTGGGTAGGATGCCGGGGACATGCGGTGTGTTATGCCCCAGGTGTGTAAAAACTATTTGAAGTCGTGGCCATTGTATGGTGATCCACCATCGCTGGATAGCACATCAGGGACACTGAAGATTGCAAAATATTGGCGAAGAATTTTGCATACGGCCGTAGTGTTCGCCGCGTCGGCACTACTTATCTCGACCCAGTCGGAAAATCTGTCAGCATGTATAATGAATGCTCTACCTGCCTTGTCAAATAGGTCTGTCGCCACTTGTTGAAATGGATATTCTGGATAGGGTCCCTTTACAAATGGCTCCATGTGTTGGGATGGTGCCATTTCGTTGCGTCGACTGCATTTATTCCGTAGCTGTTGGATTTGTTCAGCCAAAAGTATCGTCTGCGGGCGTTTGCTTTCATCGTTTCCATACCTTGATGGCCGACATGCAGTTCCTCCAGTAGGCCTCGTCGGAGGCTGCGTGGTGTAAGTGGTCTGGCGGCTGAGAAGATCATGTCGTCGATGACATATAGCGATTGAGCTCGACCGTTGCTTGTGTTCTTTGATGGTTGGTACGGGTGGCGGGTTGTCATGCCGATATAGCCAGCGTCACACTGGACACATCGAAACTTGTAAACAATGCATTCTTGACTCACAATCTTTGGATTGGCTACCTTTGGTCTAAAACTTTCGATCAATTTTCCTGCTCGTGAATATTGGCGTAATTGGTACCCGTACTTTAGATGCCAGATCATTTAGACGGTACTTTAGGTTGCGCGCACTCTTTTCCTCAATATAAGGAATAATGAATCGCACGATCTCATCGGAAAAACTGCCATCCATGTTACGTTGGCGGGTAATGCACTTTTTGACTATGTCAAATACAATCTGGTCATATTAAGCTGACAGGTAGCCCAATTTTTGAAACTTTGTGCGTAAATGTTTAACTTCTTCGGTAAAGGCGGACCAATCGCTACTCAAATTATACGCTCTGTACAGCATTGACTTGATTAAACATCCGTGTGGCCCTGGAAGTGCAGTAGGAGACCGGTGTCCACTGGCGTATGAAAAACAGATGTAGATAGTATCCTCTTTGCCGTGTTTATCCATGCCCTACAGAATGAGATGCCATTGTTCTGTTCCACTTTCGCTGTAAAGGACAGCGACGGAGGAAGAGTGTTAAGTTCATTAAGAAAATCCTTGGCCATAATTTCACCAGGCATTATTGTCAAAGTGACATCGACAAAGCGTTTGGGAAGTTTGCCTTTGTTGCGTAGCTTCCTCCAAGTGGCCCATGGTAGTATTTGCCATCAGTGGGCCAAGCAGCAATCCCATGGTAACTCCATGACGTTGCACGTACAAAGCACCGTCATGTATAAAAAGTTGGTACTTACCTCTAGGTGGATTAGCTTGCGCAGGTCAGCTCGAGAGATGTTAAGTTAGTGAGTTTTGTTTAACCAATCGTTTTGAAAGACCTTGTCAACAAGGGTTTATATCGTCTCATTTACGGCTACATTCGTAAAAAGAGACGTGACCTCGTGCGACACAAACATTTCACCTTCTCTTATAGCCTTCCCAGATAGTTCGCTCAACGACACCAAGAATGTCTCTTATCACGTGCTCCTTTGAAGGCAGCGGTTTCAACATCTTGTCCGGTCATTCCGCCAATTTGACTTTGTATGTTCCCGTTGCGGAACAAGTGTAGGTCTCATGGCTTGATCCTTTTGAGTGTCTTTGGCAGGTCACGAGGGTGTGAAAGACGAGCACTGCTACTAGAGATACGCTTTGCAATTGGTTTGGGCAAAATCTTTTTGACCGTCTCGTTAAGCTCTCTCTCGCGCTCTCTCGCGCTCTGGCAGTGGTTGCTAAAATTTGGGTGGGTGGCCTCGTATTTTTGGACGTTCTTCGCTAACGCTGGTGAACTTAACTGCATCGGACACTGAAGCTTCAGTAAGAAGATGGATGTAAGCATCTTGTCCATGATGAAAATACCTGATCCCTTGTCTGGCTCTGTAATCACTATATCTGTACTGTTTTGTAGTCTATTGAGGGCACGAGTCAGAGCACTTTGAGGCTTGCTACCTCTATACTCAGCATAGGCTAGAGCAATGGACTTCATCGATGAAGAAGCTAAAGGTTGCTTGTCATCGGTCAGTTGTTTATCCAATTCCCGTTACCCATGGCGGAAAGATGCTAGAACATCCAGATTGGTTACTTCAGTTGGCAAATCAAAAGTCAGGCCCCTGCACAGTGCCAGTTTTTCGAAAAAAGTCAGCCTATATTTCGGCAGATTAACAATGTGCTTGTCCACATCAAACTTGAGTTGAATCAGTCGCGAGAATTTCGTTGATGTTCCTCTCGGACGTTTCAGTAAAATTCTTCCGATGTATTTGGTTGACAGTGTACAAATACGCAGGATAGCGAAAGATAGTTCAATGTTCGCGTGCCTAACGGAACAAACTTGCCAATTCGTCCCTGAGTTTTTGCAGCCGTTGAATTTTGTTATCAAGTTCTTATTTGAGTGCATTCTGCTGAAATAGTTCCTTTAACTTGCCCCACTTTTCAGCCTTGTAATAAGACACTTTTGCAAACGCAGGCGCGACTAAGACGTTTTGGCAAAGATTGATGAATTCAATCGCAGTCTGGCAGCTCGTCAGCTTCTTGCTCTTGTTCTCGATGTTCTTGATCGCAATAGAGTAAACTCACCATCTAGCTTTAGAGAAGAAATAAGGACCCTCGATGGGTAAATCTTCAAGGCAAAGTATAGAGCTAGAAAGTTTTGTGACGTTTCGGTCCTTTCTTGGACCATCTCCAGACTAAACGAACAAGAATGCCCAAACACCAAAAAACAAAATCAAGCAGAGCGCACATCGCCAGAGTCACATCTGTTAATATTTGCGGGCCACCTATACTTATGTTTATCCCGCCCCTTTCTGAAGTAAGTAAGTAAGTAAGTAAGTAAGTAAGTAAGTAAGTAAGTAAGTAAGTAAGTAAGCTAGGAAGTTAATCTGGAGTTTGCTGGGAGTGTGTCTCATGACTTGTTATGTGTGTGTCACCCAATAGAATTTTATTATTATTTTATTATTATTTTATATGCGCGCTACCTTGAGCTGACATCAAGCTATAAGACTGTCTCTATCATCTTTTATATTCTACAGTGTTGCCGGTGTAATATATGACTGACAGAGGTTCGTCTTCTCCGTCTTCTTCGCCCCGTCGGCAAATGAATCGATCTTCTTCGTCCGGTTGACACGTGAGCTAACCGTCTTCTTCGCCATGTGAGCAAGTGAATCGATCTTCTTCGTCCGGTTGGTACGCAAACCAGCCGTCTTCTTCACCCCGTGGGCAAGTAAACCGACCATCTTTTTAATTTCTTCCCCAAACTAAATTAAGCTAAGTAATGAATGAACGTAAACCAGAAACAATTTTGACATCGACGTAAGTACGATCATCTGACGGACTAGTTACAAGGACGCCAGAATTCCTTCGAACCGTCGGTTATCAGCTTATCCACGCAGCAGATTTGGTTAAAATCCGAGTCGTATGTAAGGTGGAGAGGTTGGCGCCTTATTCTGCTTGGACGTCGTCTTTCAACCTGCGATGGCTCTGTGATCAGTGGCGACACGGTTTTCTCTGTCTGCGTCGGAAACAGGTCTACATCACAGCTTATGTGATCTGGGGTGGTCGTGTCGTTTTCCCCTTGCCCATGGTCCGTCGGTTCGATTCCTTTATCCGCGGGGACTTCTCGACTAGTTGATTTTCTCCCTATTGGAAAACTGGTATGAAGTCTATTTAACTGTTCAGGGCAGACAACTACAAACGCGTTTGACTCACCCATCGCATCCTCGACGTCGGCATTCTTGTTACCAGATTCTTTAATTACGGTTGAGATGTTGGCTTGTGCCATCTTCTTCGGCATTTTGGATCACTCTGAACGCCTGCGTGACTTTTCAGTCAGATTCCTGGATCCGGCAGGAGCTTTATTGGGATCCCTTGTCCTCACAGTTTGATCTTCACCTGAAAGAAACTCGCACGGAAGTAGTAAATTCCGGTGCAAAGCGCGGGTCTTACTCGTAGGCTCGCTTTCTCGTTTTTCTTCATAGAGGAGGCCATCCTGGCCTCGGACTTGGGTAATGATAGCAAAATCATTCTCCCAGAAGGACCTTAGCTTACCAGTTCCCCCTCTCTCGCTAAGGTTCCGGACAAGAACTTGGTCCCCAACGCGCAGTTTACTGAGACAAGGTTGCTGGTCAAGCCTGATCTTATCGCTGCCTTTCCTTGCTGCTGTCTTCTCAGCTGCAACTTTGTAAGCTCCTCCATACTGTCTTTCCAGTGCTTACTGTACTCAGTCGGATTGCTTACTGGCAGTTCTAGACGGGGTGAGATGGCATCGATGGGCAGGCGTTAATGGCGACCAAACAGCAGAAAATACGGAGAATAGCCGGTCATACTAATCGCGGTGCTGTTATATGCAAAAACAAGTTTATTAACGTAGTCTTTCCATTGAGACCTCCAGGCTTCATGGATGGTTTTCAGCATAGCTATAAGGGTCTGATTCATCTGATCACATTGGCCGTTTCCAATAGGATGGTATGGGGAAGTTGGGCTCTTAGACATGCCACTGAGTTGCTCGAGCTGCTCAAATATTTTATTTTCCTATTCCTTTCCCTGGTCGTGAAGGATTCTACTGGGAATTCCGAACCGACAGATAAAATTATTAAATGTGATGTTTGCTGCGGTGGTTGATGATTTGTTTTTTGTTGGGTAGGCCTGGCTAAACCGAGTAAAGTGGTCAGTTATAACAAGAAGATATTCATACCCCCAGATCACGTGTCCAAGTGGAGAAAGTCTACACATATTAGTTTGAGCGGTGACAATTTGAAAATTGATCCAGAGGCGCCGTATGGATGACATGCGTTTCCTCTTTTTTTTGGCACGGACACACTTTTCTTACGTCGTGATCAATTTCTTGCTGCATTTTTGGCCAGAATAGCCTGTCACGCGCTAGCTGGTATACCCACTCGTGACCGAAGTGCCCCATATTTTCATGCAGCTCACGGTAAATCAAGGGTTTGAGTTCTGCAGGGAAGATTAATTGCTTTCCATTAGCAGTTTCCCTCGTGAGCACGCCGTCCGCCTTAAGGCATAAATACTTCCACTGCCGGACCAATTTGCGCACCTCGCTGTTTTCGTGCCTGCGGTCTCTCTCTTTGAGTATTCGTCCTGACTCTCTAATTTGTTTAACTCGCCTAACTACTGGGTCCTGATTTTGCATAGCCGCTAGATCTAATCTGCTAACATGTTTCATATCTCTTGCAAAAAATGAACCGTTAGCATCTACTAGCATATCGCTTGCATTTAAAGTGGCAACGCAAGCTTCACTACTACTATCCTGGTTTCCCTAGCCCTGAAATATCGCTTTAACATCCCCTTCCGTGTATTTCTGACTGCAATCTGTAATGTGCGACTCAAGGTCAACAGGGAGGCGGCTCAGACAGTCAGAATTGGCATTACCTCTGCCGGGCTTACAGTGGATGGAGAACTTAAAATCGGCCAACTTGTTTACCCATCTCTGGCTGGTTGCATTTAATTTGCTGGAGGTCATTACATAACAGAGGGGTTGTTGTCGGTGTAAACATCAAAATGCGACGCGTAAAATAAATAATCGTAAAAGCGCTCGGTTATCGCCCAATACAACGCAAGGAACTCAAGCTTAGAACTATGATAGTTTTTTCACTGCTACATAGAGTACAACTACCGCAACCTATAACCCGGAGTTGCCCCTGCTGTTTCTGGTACAAAACACAACCCAGCCTTGTGTCCTTTTATGTTTCAATGTATTTCCTGGATGTTTTTGGCTGTTCTGGCTCTATGGATTTATATGAGAGTTCGTGTAAGACGCGAGTATAATGAACTTGAAGCCAGCCTAAACGGAATTGTCTTCCGTTTCGTCTAAATGGAGACGTAGAAAAGATTTCCTTAGGAATTATTTTGTCAATGCATCTCTATCGCCTTTCATCGGATTGACGAAGAACAATCGAAATTCACCGGATTCTTTGTTTCAGCAAATATGCCAAGCTGTTGCAGCATCAAGTCAGCAAACCATAGACTAGCAGCCATCCTGAAGTTTCTTTGATGCCGTCCGAATATTCTACCCAAAGGTCAGCCATGATGGCCATTCGCAGAATAACGCTCAGTGCAAGGCAATGTCGTGCCTTACAAAGGATCTAAGTGATCGCAAGCTGCTGAAAGGGTCGATTTATGTTACGCAGGGACTAACTTTTATTAATTTTATTTAATTTTATTAAATTAAATGGCTTGCACTGTAACTGCTGCTAGTTGCGTCAAGCATTTCGGTAGAATGCGCTACAGTAACGACAAGCACATCGTTGCCGCTGTTGGCAGAGCGTGGTTTGCCTACCTTACAAGTTTCCGTGTCCTCAGCTGATGCCGAGCAAGCTCTTAGCGCTTGCAACAAGCTTGATGTTCCAAGCAGGCTTGCCCTATCTTGCAATTCTGTTATGTAATTGCATGTAAATAATTTTGCGAGGGTGACCTATATTTAATGAAAAACAGTTTTTAACTCTCAGAAATCCGCCAATGTAAGAATTTTTGCTGTATGATCTGTCAAAAACTAGAAGCCCGCGCCATTGCATAATTGCCTAAATATCGCAGGTACGGATTCGCTGGTTAGATTTTTCGAGAATTTTCGGGCTTTTTAGTTAAGGAGGAGGGAATTTTCGGGAGTTTTCATTTTCGAAGGGGGTATTTCCAAGTTCGAAAACGGGAATGCCCTTGCTCAGCTCCCATTGAGGAGTAATTCCAGCGTCGTTAATGTCGGTTACACGTAGGCACCACAGTGACTTCCTGCGCTTCCTCCCCATCTCTGACTGGCTGGTTAAGGTGCATGAACTTTGTAGGCGTGTTAATTTGAGTTGATCGGCAGTCATGATCCTGCTAGAAATCAACAACGGAATAATCGAGGATGCTTTAAGGTCCAGATTTGCTGGGTAAGTTGATTTTGTATTTCATTTATTTAGAAAGGTCGCGCATTTCTTGGTTTTTGCTCTTGATAATTTTCTCAAGATTTGCATGGATTGTGGGTTTCTTAATGTTGAGACACAATTGCGTTCCTGGTATATGCCATATGTCAATGAAATCTAGTTTTTGAGAGTTGAATTTCATTAAGGATATGAGTTATCTCCTGTTACTTGGTCTAACCTGTCTCAACATTCTAACTTAAACTCGCAGATGGTAACGATGCCATTTATTGAGTGTTCAGAATAATTTTCGATAGATTTGCTCACAATTTCATTTTTGTAGTGGTAAAGCTGACGCAATTGATATCAAAGTTGCTGGTATGTCAGCATTTTTTATTGCTGTTGTTGTTTCTTTTCCATGTGTTTGCTGACTTGTCTTTTCTCTATTAATGTTGTGCAAATGCAAGGATGCTGATGGTTTATGAGAAAGCTTTTCTTAGAAGGCTCTATCATAGAATTGGTACGCCCTACCTTACCTGAGTGTTAACACTCAGCAAAAGTATAGAATGCAATTAAACATTTGGTAATCCAGTAGAAGTGTTCTATCCTCACTTATCTTATTTAAATCTAATATTACTTAATATTACTTTATGTAAATTTACATATTACGAGATGGCTCATATCAGTTGCAGGGAATCCAGATTTTCATGGCTATTACTATCGTTGCTTTGTTTAGATTTTGATGGTTGTCTGTATCATGTTGGCAATCCTGGAGGGGATCGTACAAAAATTATTGTTAGTTGATTTTAATATTGATATCTTGCATGTGCATGTCCTTGATATTTAAATTTTCGCTATTTTAATAAGCATATGTATGCTTTGACTTTGTGGCAAGTAAGTAAGATTTGGTCCTTGAGTTATTTAACCTGTACTGGCTATGTAAGAACTTAAAATGTTTGATGATGTCGATGAGTTATATTTGCAAAGGTTTATCATCAATTACAAGTCAATTTATAATTAGTTGTGCTGTCAATCTCAACCAGTTTTATGGGAGCAAAAAAAATGCTATGCAAAAGCTGAGTTATAGCTTCTCAATGAAAGCAGTATCTGTCATAAAAAACCATAGGCATTTAGCTACATTTTAAAACTTGTTTTGGTCCTAAGTTTCTATGTTCTGTATTCAGGTGAGCATCGGATTAAAGTTTTATGAAGAACTAAAGAAGCATGGTGCTGATGAGGTAAGCTGATGAAATTTTATGTGTTTGTACCCAGTAGTACTGATAGCAGATAGATTAATTTTCTTCTGCTATTCAGATGTATCAGATGTTTTGTGATTTACGTGGTGTAATACTGGATGAATAAATGTCTGAAAAGTAATGCTATTGATGCTGCAAAGACAATACATCCATTAAATTAAAATTCATTTTGACATAAAAATAGATTGTGAGATTTTGCTAATACAATATTACTCATTTATCGGCTACTTTCATAGTGCACATGAAAGCAATGTTATTTCCTACATAACTTCGTATTTCTGTCGCTTCTATGATTGCACTTGCTGTTAAACTAATTTTGCTTGGTTCTGTAAGTCATGTTTCAAAGCGAATGTGCAAAAGGATTTATGTTTAAGTCTGCATGTCAATCATGAGAATCATAAGTTCTGATTCTAAAATCGTACATCCGTATTGATCTGGTAATTTCTGCCATTTCTCTTTTTCTGCCCATTTCTTATGCAGTTTTGCTGGAATAGCACGTTTCAACCCTTACATCCAGCATTAAGTTATAAATCAGTAGCATATACATATGTTGTCTTTATTTTTGTTGTTTGATTCCTGTCTGGTCAGGTATGTAACATTGCCGCTTTTGACGTGCAACATCTAGTCGCAGGCGAGAATGTTTTGTGTAAAGGAAGTTTAAAGCTAAAACAGCTTTCTTAAGCTTTTTGCCTTGTCTGCAGCTGCTCCGACGTGAGTATGGTGATCTGTTAACAACTCCAGAGTCTGGTAAGTTTGGGCTATGTTTATAAAGTAAGCCCTCATTTATTGATGCATGGTTATATGCATGCATACATGCATACATGCATACATACATACGTACATGCATACATGCATACATACATACATACATACATACATACATACATACATACATACATACATAC
>QQSS02183139.1:0-14032 GCA_003687565.2 Craspedacusta sowerbii
ACATACATACATACATACATACATACATACATACATACATACATACATACATACATACATACATACATACATAGATAGACACAAATAAACTCGCTAAACCTTGCACAGCATACTTGGACAGATAAACACAAGCACGTACAGACGTAAGCCTCACCTCCCTGCTCCCGTTTTGTTAGCCTCTGTCTAACATCGTTCCCGATATCATTCAGATGTGTTACGGTTACCTGGAAGTCTTGAAAATCGGGGAATACCTGGAAAGTAAAACAAGCGATCGCTTTCACTTAATTCAGATGTACACAACGGCAAACAAGGAAAGAAAATTGCTTGCAGAAAGTCAGTTATCTTCCTTTGAGTTTGTAGAGGACTCGCATTGTCAAACGAAAGCCTCCCACAGCACAGTTACGTATCACTAAATCAGCCTTACAGACACAGGTTGGCTACTGCTGAAGGTAATAACGCAGCTAATGAAACTTAGCCTCACATCTCTCTTGGGTCGTTGAAGTAAGTACCGGTAAATCACGGGTAAGTCAACTATCGTGTCCTGCAATGCTCTGGACCCGTATCCATAACTTACACATGCTCACTACAGGCTCAGGGCTAACGATTGGGGGAGATGAAGATAATACGAGCCACGAAGAACAGGGCGTGCAGCTTAGGCTCGCATAGTGTCGATCACTCAAAAGGACCCGCAAATCGGTTAGGGAGTCCTAAAATACTTTCCGGACCTGCGGCTCTAGCGGCATCCTTTTTCAGTCACCCACACGCGAAATGTTCCCACACCGACTGCGGTTCTTATCGACGACTTGCCCTCCCCATTCTTGAAATCGGAGCGTCGCCAAAGACTACCTCACCCGGCTAAGCGAACGACACCAACCTCGTCCCCAGGCATGCTCGCCACCAGAAACTTCTTCTTTCGGGTATGGTTTAAGAATTGGTCGCTCGTGCTGATCCCGAGGCGACCACAGATGGCCTACAGAAAGTAAACGGCTCACCACAAAACGTACTGAAGAAAACCTACAAAACGTCAACAATAGCCGCATAAAATCCTGCGCGTAATAATAATAAAAATAAAAAAAATGGCCAGCATACACGAGAAAGACAAGAAATGCTAACCACAAATACACTTCTCGGCGCGACGATCATCAGTTCAGGAGACCAGCAGCCGTCAAACAATTGTCCTGACGCATTAGGAACCGTATTAGCACGTCGCTTATCAAAGGAAATATTCACTCTTGAAAAGATGCAACTAGATGTACACTGCGGAGCATCCGCAAAGCGACAGCCAATGTACTACAACCAATTCCCCTTTTAGTAAAACCCAGCAAATCAACAAAGGCCTGAATAAATAAACGAATAAATAAGCCAATCAATAAATTAATCTATAAATAAATAAACAAACTACACAGAATAAATATATAAATCCACAAAAATCAATAAATTATTGATTTATGAAGGTACTAAGTAATTTATTTTCACAAAAAAAAGCAACAAGGAGCATTGTGCAGTCATAGATAGAAACTTATAACGGGACCTACCGTGATCACTTTATTGATCTTGCCATCAAAATCTGTGGAGTTGTTGACAATGTCGATATATGGATGACCCACCCAGCTCTATAAAGAAATCAATTCTAGTGATAGGAAGAAATATTGGTATAAAGCATTTAGCATACACCGCTTCGAAAAAAAACATCATCGACGCCTTTAATAAACATAACGCAGTTATACAGCTCTTCTTAAGCTGTACGCCATGTTTATACCCAACAGCCACCAGCAGTAATTCAAAGCTTGGTTGTTTTGGAAGTGGTCAAGATGGCGACCAGACGATACTCAATAACATGAAAAGAGTCGCAAAAAACGCCAAGATAAATAAACCACTGCTAAAAAGAATTTTAAAGGCAGAAGAAAGACACTGAGGACTACAAGTTGCCTCCAAAAACATGCCGAGATAAAACGAAGAGAAGGTGATCATGCCTTGATTACACGAATCGTAGACGCCTCCTCGTCACAGAAGCTTTCGCTACATACACAAGGGCGAGCCGGCCAACTGGGAGAGCCTCCACGCGGCGGTCGGTGGACAAGCAGAGTATGTGACAAATTTTTTTGGCTGTCCTGTTTGGAGAATCTCCTAAGAAGACCTAACCAGCAAAGTACGACTTCGTCGTCCGCTGGGAAGGTCTTCAAGAAGAGCGTCTCCTGGTAACAGGGGTCAGTGCGATGTCAGTTTCAAGATAGTTGGAGCATAGACCAGTCGTCCGAGCCTACCTTTCGTATCGAGCTCTTTAGCTCCTTGAGAGGCTCAAACAACATCCGACGACTGGCCTCATTTGCTGTCACCAGCGTTTGGTGGACTGCGCTTCTGGGGAAACTCCTGGCTCTTCACTAACCAACCATACAAGGGCAAACCTTCAAGACGCAGGACTCACCTTCAGGGTCCTGTCGTCAAGGTCTCTCGCTTGTTCGACAGTCTCCTTGCGGGCGCTGTTATTCTGTGTCGTATAGAACTCGGTGGCCCCGTTTGCGGCAGTAACCTGAAGCACGCAGAAGCCCATCATAAACGCCAATACGTAAATACCGCTGGCGCAGAGCGCAATAAAAGTGATAATAAACTTTTTAAAAAGAAAAACAACTCTTAACAGCGGAGTCGTCGAAGGGAAGCTATTACTCTGCACCGTATCTATTGTCAGAGCAGGCTGAAACCCGGTCTTACCATGTGGATGACCTGATTGTATCGTCCGTCTCTAAAGTCCACCTTCTTCCAAGTGTTCATTTGAAAGATTTTCATGCTCGACTCTTCCGATAAATCTTCATAACAGAAGACCAAAGAAAGCCAACAATAAACATTCCGAACGGCCAAGGGCAATGCCGATCCCTTTACCACTCAAATTTCCAATTCTCTTTCTGTCGAGCGCTAAAGCACATGGTAGCCAATGTCATCATACAGAATTTATATTACGGCGAATATGATCATACAGGCGTACATATTTACAGGGAAAATATTTAAAAAGCAAGCGTTCTTAATGTGCACCACGTGAAATTCCCACGAGTACACACACATGATATATAATCACTAATAGTTACACGTCAATACTTGCATGAAAATGCGTCCATGAATCCCCTGTCGCACAAAACCAGACAGTCCTGGGAAAGTGCATCAGCCACATCAAAAAACGTCTTTTCCATTTGCAAAACTGTATGACTTAGGTTGCTTTGAAACGTGATCGCTAAAAAATAAAAGCAAAGTCACGTTTACACATACGAAACGCTCCTTATTGCACGGGCAAACAATAAACTCACTTGCATCTGCTATTGAACCTTATGATTTTATCCAAGGACAAACACGACAAGCCAAAACAGCTGCAACTGCTCAAATACCGTACAAACTATGAAAATGTTGGGGAGCAGGATTGCAAATTTACTAAAGTCAAAATCTAACGGCTTGCGTACGCTTTGCAGTTCACGGGTTAAAGCAGCACAAGCAATTACATGAGTTAGAAAACAATCATCCAAAATTTAGTTGCTAAGTCGCTAATTTAGTCGGAAATCAATCGGTAACAAACACAGTTCCAACCTTGCTCTTCGTTTAAATCTTCATACGCTATGCCACCACTGAAAGAGCAGTTTTGAATTTCGCAATAATACTTTAATACCACAGAACAAGTTAGCATATTTTAAAAAACTTAGACTTCGAACTGCAATCTGCTAGTCATGAGCAGCTATAACAGGTAACTAACTATTGCAAAGGGCCAATTCTGCACAGCATTTTCCAAACAATACCATCTAGGGTCAATTGTACGAGCAACAAAAACATGTTTTTACTTTATAGGCACCAATAATATTTAAAACTATGATTTCGTAGATTTGATTTAGAACATACTTGCCACGGCATAAAAACAGTATAAAATTAAGTTGCAACTGCAATCAAGTTGCATTTGAAAACGGCAGTTATGCTGCCGGTGATTTGCTTGGCTCACCCTATTTCTGTACTAAATGTGCTTCTAACGAATCCTGACGAGTGTTGAATGCGAACGATTGATTTAGCTTTGCATCCGTACCAGTAGCTTTCCCAGAAAACATGCATTTTCATAACCAAGAGTAAATTCTTTCAAGGACCACTATTTAATCCAATAAAATCAATATGATCAATGTACTTCTATCTAAATTTTGCTTGAATCACCTTGAAAAAAGTTAAAATGATGAAGTGCTGTCTAGCCACAAAAGCTTATCTGCTCCTAAAAAAGAATACTGGGAAGGCAAGGCAATTGAAAACGTAGTTGGATGTACCAGAAAACAAATGATACTCACTTAAACAAGAAAGTTGCTACTTCAGGAACACGCAAGACCTAGTGCAAGGACATAATGCCACAGGATTTTATTAGTAACTGCAAAAGTCTAAATAGCAGATAACCTAAGGCAACCCACAAGGTCTTGACTTGATCACTTCCAACTTAGCCAATAAGAAACAGTTCCACGCAAGTTTAAAGGTAAGAATACCATGTAGTGGCTAAAATGCATTACAAGCATGTTGTAAATATTACAAGTTTAAAGGCTTAAATAGAAGGTGACACAAACAGGCAGCACAGTTGCACAAGACAAAGATTTTCTTACTAGTTCTGCGCCAATAAAACATATATCAGATGGTCAGATCAAACTCCTCATAAATGGAACTTTAATAGCTAACCTTCCATCCTATTCCCTCAAAATATTGAGTTAGTCGAGCAAGCGCAGTGGTTTTTCCGCCACAAGGCCCTTAATAAACACAGGAGTGTGTGAAATGTAACCATCTTATTTACAGTCATTATTATGAAGTACTAGGACCATCTAAAATTCAAACAATCAGTACATTAAAAGGACAGTGATAGAACCACAAAAGAACCGTCCAGGGCAATCACTGTATTGACAGCAATCAACACTAAGCGTAAAAACCCTTTAACATTATGACAAACACCGGTGAGTAATCTTAATTATTTTATTCATATACCAATAACTCATGAGTTTCTCGTTCATTATGCATATTGCGCAAGTCAGCTTATCGTAGGGTACAAACGTAGGTACCAAATGACATGAAAGAACACTTTGCATACCTCCTGTAAGAACCACTCGATAAACTGTTTTTTCATCAATTGACTTTCTTTTCTTCCATGAATTAGTAAGTTTATTGGAGTCTTCTAAAGTAGTGTTAACTTCATCATCCAGCTCATCATCTGCCATGGCTACTTAATATTCAGAGAGTCTATTAGGTCTTCTTAACTGAGGAATTACATCTACTAGCATTGACACGGTTTCTTCAAGGGATTTGTGTGAAGCTGGAAAATCTCAATGCAACAATTAATGTCTTCTACCTACTGCAAAAAAAAAAAAAAAAAAAAAAAGTAAATAAACTAAATTAAATGAAAGAATTCTCTTTAAAAAAAGCTAAATGTATTTTCAAATGTGTTAGCTAATGCATAACAGCCATCGACCTCTGCATAAAGGAGACTGGTTGGTTGATTGTCCCAAGCTACAGAGCAAAGCACTGCAAAACATACGCTTGAATATGCTATTAATTTTCAAAGTTGACTACTGGGTTCCTTTGCTTTCTTCTGGCTATCTCTACACTCTCACTGACAGAATATATCATTTTGAATTTCAAGCAGTGTTTCCAGGTGTTTTCCGAAGAATTAAACCAACGGCAACATGAGGCATATATCTAGAAATAATAAAAGCAGTCTTTCTTCTCACCTAGCGCCGCTTCAATATATTAAATCAATAAATACTTTTCTAAATATATCGAGGAAGTACAAAAGCTTGGACCATCTTCAGACTAAGCGAACAAGAATACAAAAAAAAAACGAAAAACAAAAACAAGCAGAGTACACATAGCCAGAGTCACATCTTCGAAGTCTGTTTACATCTTGAAGCTGTTTTAGCTCTACTTCGAAGATGTGACTCTGGCGATGTATGCTCTGCTTGTCTTTGCTTTTCGCTTTTTTTGTATTTTTGTTCGTTAAGTACAAAAGCTTTTCTAAATACTTCAAAGAAGAACCTCAACAAGAAAGTAGGCACAGAACTTAGAAAGGGAGATAGCCACACAACATGCTAATCAAAGTTAGTACCGGCCCAAAGTTACTATGCATGAAAAAAACAAAAAACGCTGCCTTTCTAACTCAAAGCTCAGTGCAAATTCCACGCCAAAGGTTTCCGCAACAAGCAAACTGGCACCATTGGACTTGAAACGGCCATCTGGCAACTCGTGCGAACTCGTGCTGGCCTCAGCAGATGTAAACACTCGGCACAGGTGATCATGTAACAAGCACAGGTGATCATGAAAAAAAGCACACGTAATTATGAAGTGGAGAACTCTCTTACGGCATGACATAAACGGCAAGGAAAACCGCCAGACTTGCTCCTGAAAAAAACTGGGTCTAAAACTGGCGGACAAGAGCGCGCTTTTGTTTTTAAAGCTTACTTGATCCGTCTACGGCACTATTAGCACCCCTGATTAAATTAATTGTTTTGTTGCCATCTGTAAGCCATGCAAATGGTTGCTTCTGGATGTGGGTCTGCACGATGCTCTGTAACTGATACCCGAGACCAAAATTGGCTGACCACCTTCAGACATATGCTGACATGGCTAAGAGCTGGGTGGGCAGAAGGGAGGATTATAGATTCTTTAAGCTGTTGGGAAAAGCATCATCTACTGAAGTGCTAGGAAATACGGTGTCATGGATTGATCCATAATGGCAATTTTGACCGATATTGGTGCCAGTTTGATGCACCAATATCGGTCAAGATGTGTGTGTGTGTGTGTGTGTATGTGTGTGTTTGTGTGTGTGTGAATATAGTACTGTCTTGGATTGGTGAAGAGCCAGAAGTGGATGCGCGGTTAATCGATCGTCGGTGACAGCAAATGAAGCCAGTAGTCCAACGCTGGGGTGCACCACTCAAGACGCTCTAGAGCTATTTACGTGCCGAAAAAGGGAGGCTCAGACGACTGATCGTAAAACTGTTATCGCACAGTCTCTTGCTACCAAAAGACACTCTTCGTGAAGAACTTCCCAGCAGGCAACGAAGTCGTATAGCTCTAGTTAGGTCCTTTTAAGAGATTCGTCAAGCAGGGTAGCCACAACATTTGTCACCTAGAATACTTGCCCTCCAACCACCACGTGGAGGCTTTGGTCTGCATAGTATTGCCTATCTGGAATCGTTTAAAAAGCAAGAAGGCTAAGGAAAGCAAAACAATAGATATGTTCAAAAAGGAGACCAAAAGATTTCTTCTGGAGTCATCATATCTATCATCACTATATTGAAAACCTGAAGACGCTTGCAATATGTGTTCCCTAAAAGTTCTCATTCTTTTACATTGTTTTTCATAAAACTCGTCTAACTTTTACGAGTCAGCAGACTCGTCAAAATCACCATTATTGATAGTCACACAATAAGTATATTTAACTGCTACACTACCAACAGCAACTGCCAGTTAAGCAATGTTCGTAAACCTATACACCCTTCTCCTGCTTAGCATTTACGGGAACCGTTACCCATGTCATTTAGAAGCAACTGTACGTTACTTCAGGTAAACTGCCGAAGCCACTGATGCCTCACAAGCTTGGTATCTCAGCTTCATTAGGCTTCCCTATAAGCACTAATTATATGAAGCCCTTGCGAAAAGTCCATATAGAGTATAAGCTCTGCTAATGGTGCCCCATGAGAAGACCCACGGTCTTCTAGGGGATCCATGCCCGGAAGCAAGTAAACTGGACTAATAGCAACTGTCTTATTTGCATGCATTAAGAAGTGTATTATCCTATGTTTGTAATATTTTCGATGGCGAATAGTACAAAAAAAAAAAAAAAAAAAACTTGGGGTCAGGTGCTGGCCTTTCTTGCGCTTGCCCTCCAGCCTCGTCTCTCTCCGGCATTGCTGCATAAGTTGTTAAGCGTTGTCGTCGTATTATGATGTAGTTTTCAGTACTAGTGTTGCGATGATGTGGTCTTAATGGTGTAATTTCCATTTTCACTTTGTGAGGTTTATCGTGATAGCACGCAGTCCATTTAATTTGTATGCCGGTGGTATTGGTATGAAAACTTTCGCTTCTAACGCTTCATTGATAACAACAACCACGTGTAGGCTGTTTGAGGAGCGAATTTCTAGCCAGCATTTTGTTGAGCAACTGAACAGCATGGCGGCACTGCAAAACATTCACGCGCCATTTAGCTCAGTCTGTGGACAGTACATTCGATCCAATGGAGGTAGCAAGAAAGCTTGGAATCCCAAAGACGGAGGCGTCAACGCAACGTGGCGAAGCACAATGTCATAAACTACTTTTATTTTAGCTTGAAGTAGATGGCCTTCCTAAAATAACAGACTTGTACATACTAGATTCTTCTTCAGTCTTCAATTGCATCTGCAGAACATAGACTATCCTAGTTTGCAAAAAAAAAAACCTGCTTGACTAGTTACTAGTTCCTAGGATCTTGGAGTTAATCGCAGTTCTGCATGGCAATTACAAGCTATCGCAAAAGGATCCGCCTCGCTATGGAGTCTGCCAAGTCTGCAATGACTTCTGACTTCCCGTAAATCTAATTAACAGCTAGCAAATTATTTTATTTTTTTTTTGTGGCCGTTTTCAATCGCCCTGAGTTCTACTGACGACGTTATGTTATAGATCATAGACTATTATATGCTTTGTTATAGACTGCTAGTATAGCTAGTTAACATCTAACAAATTCTTTTTTAGTGGCCCATTTAAATATCACTATGCTACTGAGGATGCTATGTTATAAATTAATTCTTATTATCTGGATACATCTACCCACGAACGATTCTTGTACATATAGCTGCAATCACCACGAATAACAGGCGCGGTTGTAGTTATTTCTTCTTAGTCCAAGGGTCAATATTCTAATGCCACGCTCGTTTTTATCATTGCAGCATCTGAAGGAGTAGAGGCGTCTACCTAAATCAAATTATACGCCCCACCTAGTTAAACCCTCACTGGGATCTAGAGCGTACACAGAACACTGTACCCCTGCATAATCAGCGCTGCAATGCCAAGTCAAACTGCCAAGAAAAAAAAAGCACTTTTTGCAGGATTATGCCCTGTAAAATGGATAAAATGATGAGGTTTAAGGTGATCTTTGGCCCGTCAGTTTTGAAAGGCTCTCTTTAAGGACAATCTATGCAAGGTCGCCACACTACTGTACTGTCGTGTATCAGTGGTTGGTCTAGTACTACGCCGTACTGGAGTGCTTTTATTGATCATGCAGCTGCTCCAAGCCTTAGCCGTCCTACAGAATGGAAACCTTTAATTGCGAGATACAAACAAGCCACCCGGTTGTAAGCTATTTGTTTTGCTTCAAGGAATTAGCACTAGCAAACCCTATGAGCCAGCAAGCGAGACAGTCTTGACTCATTAAAGCATAAAAAATAAGCTTAAAAAAATGTCGAGGGCGATATTAGATTCAGTTCACGTCAAAAAACATGTCCTCCTGTCAGCTTCTTCAGCCGCTAGAGTAAGGCAGTGGTCTCCCGCGGACCAGGACCGGGCCGTGAGGCATTTTATTCCGGCCCGCGGATGCATTTATCAACGAAAGGAAACACGAAAACTTATAATTCGTGAAAGGTCGCGCTTTTTACTCGTGAATTAAATGCGCTAATAATGCTTTGTTTGAAATGCTCCACGTTGTTTTAGTCGTGGTAATCCGCCAGTCTTTCCCCTCGCTCAGGGCCACACGTCTGTTTTGATACTGATTTATTTGACCTCGACTCTTTATCCGACCCCGAACGGCTGCATGTCCGTTTATGTGGCCCACGTGGTAAAAAGTTTCGAGACCCAAGGTGTATAGGATTAAGTGAATGCAACAATAGTCTGGGCTTCAGATGGCGTCGGGGGTGGGGGGGGGGTTGGAGAAAGTGAGGACGTCATAACTTGGTGTAAGGTGTAAGGGATTAAGTGAATGCAGCAATAGTCTGGGCGTTAGATGGCGTCGGGGGTGGTGGGGGGGGGATGGAGAAAGTGGAGGATATCATAGTTTGGTCCAATTCTAATGGTTCTGGTCATGAGATATGGGCGTTGATGTTGAGGCCAAAGCAACTATACAGATATGATATCTATCATAATCAATACAGATTATAATTGGGTAAAGCCCCCTAAGTATCTACGAGATTTTTTTGCTGACGTCAAATAAATTTGATCCAATATGTATACTATATAGACCTTCAGTCTTTGAAATAGTAAACTTATTGGAAACCATGAAGAATACTAGTTTCGTAGAGTTGTTTAAGGTAAGCAGTTCACTGAAAAGCTTTTGCGTCATATTTTAGAAATTTCGTATATGCGTACTAAAAATTCCTTCTTAACCAACAAAATCAAATAAAAGTAAAATACCATTTTTTTTTATTCTGAACTCTTTGATAACAGCCTTCACAACCTACGCGCACGGCGAATACGTTCTTTGGATAAAGATCTTCAATGCAAGATGGCTACCCCTTCTGTAATTTTTAATTATTGAATTAAGAAACAAGCAAGGAAAACTGATCAAAAATTATTGTTTCTAAAAGATTATAAGGTTACAATCGTCTGACATTAATAAAAATTTGATTTGAACAGCACAATTATAGTTAGCCTCGACGTAAATCCGGCTGAAAGGCAGAGGACAGATTTAGAATGTATGCTCTTACTCCCTCTGTACAGTTCATGAGCAGATCAGACAGTCTTTCGAACAAGAATGCTCCAAAAAATATCACCGCAGCAAAAATAGATTTATTCGTCGCAGCAGATGTAGTATGCCGCAGCTTTAGTAGTTGCTTGAACAAGGCATTGCACACTGTCCCAGCGCCGCGATGTCGATAAAAGAGTCAGCCGCTGCCACAGGTGAACTTGAATGGTGCGGAGGGCACATGCACAAACCGAAACAACCACGTGGGTAGAGACGTACTTTCGTGCGATAATTACTTGAAACTCTCCGCTTGATATCCTGCGTTTTCTTGACGATGAAAGAATTTTTCTCAAATTTTCATTTTTACTGACATTGCAGCTTAGTAAAACAAACAACATTAGCTTTGCGTATTACGCTTGTGGTTGTTCACATATTAAACTCAGTATGCTTCTTTCTATCGAATGGTTTCTGATTAAATGGTTTAGGGACAAGTTTTCTACAACTTTTCTGTATATGCCGTATTCCGTTATTTATAAAGTCTTCCATTTCATAAAGCGATTATGTTTTAGTTCCCTTATAGACGGCTCACTTTTTTTAAAATCTGAATCTAGTTCACTGTTCTTTTCTTTGAAAGTTATGCTGCATACTTCTGGTATCAAGAAAACATTTGTTGTGTCTTTTTGTAATAAGATGGAATCCGGCGACCCCACTGGATCGTCTCCAGAAATACCTGCAATGAATGCTCAACCCAGGCATTTTCATGCCCCATACGCCGGTCCTTTCTCATCAGATCTATCGCTGGAAGACATGTAAGATCATGATCTATATACTGTATGTTGTTCTCAGTGAGCTCACTTAGTTCGTCATTTTGTAGCAGCTATGCATGAAAGATGGCCTGTGTTTTTTTGTTGCATTGTGCATAAATATTATTGTTTTGTGGCATTGACCTAGACACACTTGGTTATTACTGATTTTGCTAACAAAGATCAGCATGATTATTGGATGGATTATTTGAAAGCATAGCCTGTTAATGCAGATATTGTAGGACGGTTTTGAAGAATTCTTAATGTTGGCTTATGATGTGTAGCTAATTTGTGGCCTCCTTGCTAAATTTGTCTATAGGTACCTCTGCAATTTCAGTATCCTGGAGCGTGGCCATGGTTACATATAGTCTGATGTTTCTAATTTTCTCTTCCAGCTGCCGGATGTGTGGTTCATGAAGATATCTGAACTCTGTGCATGCAAAACTGACATACTCCTTCGTGACATTGCCTCTTTTCAGAAGGAAGATGCAAGAGGTATTTGCGAATGAAAGAAACTGGAACCAGTATCACTCACCTAGGAATCTGCTGCTAGCATTAGTAGGTTTAGTGGCCATTCTTTTTTGCATGTGTGTAAATTTGAAACTTGGTAAAATGTCTGTATTCCTGCTTTAGCCACCTTGATGGATTCAGGCTTGGGTTGAGCCACATAGTGTTTCTGGACTGCTGTTTAACCGTAATTGATGTCATATTCTTGTTTTATTAATTATTTATTTATAATTATATTTATATTTCTTTGTTTATTTATTTATAATTCTTATTTAAAATAATTATTATTTATTGTTATATATAATAACTATAATTATTATTTATGTACTAATAATTCATTATTTATGTTTCATCTTATGATTTTTCAAAGTGTAAGTGTGTTTTTTATGGTCCAGTACCACGTGAATGTTTATAATATTATTATTCCTCAGGTTGGCGAAGTGGGCGAATTGGCAGAAGTATTGTAAGTAATTTCTTCCTCTGTGATGTGTTCATTGAATGTTGAAGTCGTCCCATGCTTGCAGGGGCATTTTAATGGTTACCTGGACTTTGCAATAAGCTCTTTTGGTCGGCCACTATGTACAAGACATTTAAATTCCTCTTTAGCCAGTGGAAGGGTGAAGTCAAGCAAGGCTTGCCAGGTATTTCACCATGTGATGTGACCTGGTTTTAATTGGTAGATTTAAATGTTTTGAACAATGTTTTGAATAAATATTATAGCTGCTTTGAGTATATATTTGAGTATGTATTATAGTGCAGCCACCATGGGCGGTGTGAAAGGCAATGACAATTGTTGTGCTCTTGATGATGCTGATGACGATGTCGACGAAGATCACGAGAACGATGACGAGGGCGATGAGGATGATGATGATAATGATGATGATGATGATGATGATGATGATGATGATGATGATGATGATGATGATGATGATGATGATGATGACGATAATGATAATGATGATGACGATTTTGATGATGGCATTGCGTCTGCTATGATTGTAGTGGTAAAGATTGCATTTGCTAATTATTGGATGCTAAGTCATGCACCGGGAGATAGTTTGAAATTATTTTCAATTTATTATTAAGATATCTCCATAAAATACATTTGTATTCTGACGCTCTTCCAAACTATTTTCTAGACTGGGGCGAAAAAGAGAGAATTCATCTTGGTCAGGAGCTGAGCGATGTATTAATATACACTATCAGGCTGGCCGATGTATGTAACATCGACTTACCCTCAGCGGTGTTAGAGAAAATTAAACTCAATGGGAAGAAGTACCCTGCTGACCGAGTCACTGGATCTAACAAAAAGTACACAGAATACGTCGAACAAGATGGTAAACTTTGCCGCCATCATGACCAATAAAGCCTGCTTCTGGTGAACGCCGTTGCGAACAATTCGTAACATTAGTAGCTATGCGACAGGACTTGAAATGACTTTCTGTGTATATATTTCAGCTTATAGCAAAATTTAACTGTCAGCACGAGATCAAGTAATAAAAGCAACATGTTGGTGCTTTAAGGAGTTATTATTGTAAGAGCCTTGATAGCGCGAGCTTTGAATGCAAAATATGCTAAGCGAAATCAGTTCAGCGGTGTTGCACAACTTAACGCAGATCTGGCTGTTTACAACAGTGGATACAAAAGGCTTTCTTCCAAATCAGACCCGAGGTCAATCACGTAGAAGGCGAATAAGAAGTAAGTTTTTATCACTCGAGCGCCTGTGATCTTCAGAGGCATCACGATAGCTTAATTACTTTAGAGATAACATGAGTATCAGACCAAGATGGGCTTCAGCTTAAAGCTGGCTATTTTTTTTAAATATGTGGACGAATACTTAATATTTTTTCCTTCTATGTATCCATCTATGAATCAATCAATCAATAAAACTATATTCCTATCTATCAAGCAATCTAGCCATCTATCTTTTATCTTTAGTATTTAAAACTCTGTCTGGCTATGTATGTATGTCTGCCTGTATGTATATGTGCCTCTATTCATCTATGTATCTATCTATCTATCTATCTATCTATCTATCTATATATATATATATATATATATATATATATATATATATATATAT